>CM046474.1:21577587-21704165 GCA_025506415.1 Flaveria robusta
ATCCTTATATCGTTTTAGATCAATTTGATTGCTATGGTTTTATATTTGGGAATAAGAAATCGACTTTATCACAATATTACCTTATAATTAATGTTTCATAATGAAAAAATGACCAATTTTTGCATATATATATATATATATATAGGGGAGAGTTCTTGAAAAAACCAATAGTTATGTGAAAACCAAAGAAAACCACGGAAAACAATAACATAATTCAATTTTTTTTGTTATTTTAATTATTAAAATGTTATTTAAGTGTTTGGTACTATATGTTGAGCGTACATACGAGAATGAAGAAACTTACGTATACGTAACACTATGTCAAATAAAAAATGGTTACGTATACGTAACCTATGTGTGACGTATATGTAAACCATGCTACGGTTTTCATTTGATCCATACATTTATTTAAATACTCACACATATATATAGAGGGTAGTGATAAAAAATTTGTAAATTATGTGACCGTTTTCGTTGGTTTTCTCTAGTTTTCTTATAACTTTGTGGTTTCTTAGGATCCATCCTCTATATACATATATATATATATATATATATTTATATTTATATTTTTATATATATTTACACTCCATCTCCTCTCATTCTCATAATAAGAAAAAGAATATATATTTTCAAAGTTATTTTACATAATTTTAAACACGGTCAATTTGAATTGTTATAATCTTCAATTGAAATTGTTAGCTTAATTAAAATAATGCTGTTACAAAAAGAAAAATAAAGCTAAAAACAATTATGATTATGTTTGTTTTCCCTATTTTAAGAATGGCATGAGAAGCTTAAATGTATATGATCTTATGGGAGATGATATATATGTTGATATATTGATATGGATAGCATATATGCATAATGCATCAAAATTCAGAGCAGAGGTAACATGAAAAGAGATTATTGATTTTATGTAACAAATATAAAGCACACAGGAAACCAAAAACACACACATATACACATATGTAGTGGTTCGTTATCTAGAAATAGAATATTTTATAGGAAGCGTAGAAAGTATTTGAAGATAGTACGTGTATGTGGTGTTTTTATAGGGAATGATTTAATCACAGTTTAAGTCAGTCAACTATAATGTATGGATATTAATCAAATTTTTTTTACCCACTAATTTTATAAATAAAGTCAATGTGATATGTGTAATATTAATTCATAATATAACTTTATGCTTTCTTAAGAGTATTGGTGATTTTTGTATATATTTGACATCTAAAATTTTGAAACTATACATGGGATTATCTATAAGAACATATTGGTGTACAAAAGTTTGTATTGTTAAATACATTTTTTATACATATTATATATATGGATTATACGAAAACATCATGTGTCAATATTCATGAATTTCAAGAGATAGTTATAGAAATAGTATTTATAAGTCATAATTTTAGTCTTCTATTCATATTTTCTAGATTATATGTGATTTTTTTGTTTGTTGTAAAATGCCGATCAAGGTACTATTTTTTTAAATAATAACTAGAATTAATACCCGCGTTGTGCGGTGGCAACGTTAAACCATAAAATTTTGACGTCAAAACAATAATAAATATAAGTATGTCGATTTGTCATACGTTATGACTTGTTTCGTGCAATGCGTAACTCGTTATTGCGCGATGTCATGAAATTATGCTAAGTTTAAAATAAATTTTGTATTAAAGTAAAAAAAGTTAACATGCAAAGTCATGAATTTATGTAAAAGAATTCAAAACTTTATATAAAAAATGAAAACATTTAGTGAAATAACATTTAATGTCGAAAGATAAAAACCCCGTTAAAAATCCAAAACCGAAACAAATTTTTAATGTTAATAAAACTTATATTAATAGTAAGAAGGTGTTAAAGAACCACATCAGTCGATAGGTTTGTTAGATGAGTTAGTAACAAATTAATAAAATAATTTAAAAAAACAAATATTAAAAAAAGACAAAATAATCAGAGAGAAAAAAAAGAAAACGATAGCAAGAATTGAACCCTGGTTTCAAGTGCTATGGCCCAAGACTTCAACCACTATGACAATAACAAATTAGTTTTCTTATTTCACTCAACAAAATATATATTTAAAACCAAGGTCGTGTGGCACAATCCCCTTGGCCACCGACCTTGGTTTTAAGGTACAGTAATAATGTTACGTTGATGTTTTTACAACCTTACCTAATCATAATCTAATACTCTATTTCAATCGAAATCTACTTCACATTTACGAGATTAATTGAATGAGAGACGTACATTTTTCCATCTAGGCCACTGACCATATTTGTAATAATAATATTTACATATATATATATATATATATATATATATATCTCAAAATAGAGAAAAATTTTATAATTATATATATATATATATATATATATATATATATATATATAATCTCTCAAAATAGAGAAAAAATTTATAATTAAAGGTCGATCCAATGGTATATGGGTGATCGATCTATGTAAATATTAACCGATTCACAGACATTAGCCTAGGAAGACATGATCATGATAAAGAAGCAGACAGGGTAGGGTGCGAATGAATGATTTGAATAGCTACAAACACTGTTTAAAAAAGAAGAAAAGAGAGAAACTTTATAGGAAGGTGGACAAGGACGTGTGGGGATATCCTTTAGTATCCAAGAGCGTCCAGCCATTCTTTGGACTTTTCTTCCTGCACTAGGCTGTGCAAATCCTAACTTTCAAAATTTCATGATTATATTTCAAAATATTTTAAATAAAATAGTTTTAAATATAAATATTGTAAAAAAAGATAATCTTTGTAATCAATAGTTGAAAACAAATTGTAAGGATGAAGTTTCTTGAAAGATATTTTAGAGATAGTCATTTTGTTAATTCTTTTCAAGTTCTTCTATTTTTTTAAATATCCATAACTTTTATATGCCACATTATATTTATCTAAAAATTATACCATAAAAGCGAATATTTTTTATATTTAAAACAACTACAGTATCGTTATATATAAATATAGTTTTTTTTTATGGTTTTACAACTCATGTGAAAATGTTCATCATTATGCGTTTAATGTAATTAATTATGTTTTTTTTTGTTAGTTATTATGTTTTTCTGAACATTATTGTGTGTTTTATAATAATAAATTCAAAACAAAAATAATGGTAATACATGATTAATCAACAAATAAATAATCTAATGCGTAATAGCAATGACAAATTGATAAAAAAAAAATAAAACACAAAGATAAAATGTCTCATTGTGTTTTTTGCTTATTATTATTTTATCCTAAACATTATAAGTTCTTAAAAACACATTGGTGAAACAATATCATTATTACTTTTAATTACAACATACAGTTATAAGATAACAAGAAGTTTATGTAATATATAAGAAACAATGATAAAAATAACATAAAATGATCTAACACGTAAAACTAGGTGAGTGCAAAAATCAAAATAACTGAACCATAACCGAAATAATCGACACAACTAAACCGAAAATACGAACTCAATAAGAAACTGACAGTTTGGTTTTATGTGTTTTAAACCGATTTTTTAGTTCGGTTTTGGTTTGCTTGTAATAAAAACTGAAAAACCGAACCAAAATCATACAACGGAACTTGTAAACTTAAAGGTGTATTCATGCACTTATCAACTTGATTAGCCTATGAATTACTTATTTAACTCATGCTATCTAAAAAAAAATTAAATATTTAGGTTTCAAAAATAATCTTTAATTTTTATTTTTTTTTTGGATTAGTAGATAAAAATGTTTTATTGAATTTAATTTTATTATATTCATGGATTGCAATTAGTTTTAATGTCAAGTAATATATAGGAATAAATAGATTACTTTTAAAGATTAATAAACTTATATAAGCCTAAAATGTCCGGGTTAAATTCATTACTTTGATCCAATTTTTCTTTACAAACTTGAAGCCAAACAATAAAATCAAAAATGAAGTGAAAACCAAAAACTAAAAAAACAAAATCAAATGGATTTAAAAAGCTAGAAACCAAATATCAGTTTTGGTTTCACTTTTATGCTAAAACCAAACCAAACCGACTCGTGCACACCCCTACGGGCCTACGTAAAACACAATGCTGCATACATGTTGTGACACTCGAAATTTCAGGTCATTGTTCAACTAACACAAACATCTATGATCATTCACGCATGCATTTAATTTAATTAATTAAGTGCGTCAGTTATTGCACGAACATTCACTTAATGGTAATTCGGAGAATTACTGGATCACACATGAGTTTTGTCTCCGAACCTTACTGATTTATCAAAATAATAATGACACGATTGGTCCCTGTGGTATGCTCATATTGGTCCAAACTTTTGAGAAATTACAGGTTTGGTCCCAACTATTTACCAACTCGTAACACTATTGGTCCCTAGAGTGGATGCACGTTAATTTTAGATGTTAGTTTTTTTAAATGACAATTATACCCACTAAAATATTAATTTATAATTATTATTATTATATTATTTGATAACCTTTTATTAATCAAAATTAATCCTCAAACCACCCCACCACCATATCACCACCGTCATCATCAACTTGATAACCGTTAGCCCACCATCATAACACCACCATTGTTTGAGCACCACCCAGCCACCCTTCCACCGCCTCACAAGCGCCGCCACTATCTTCTTGCGACACCAAACTGCTTATGCCATCACCATCGTTCACGGTGGTGGCTGGCGATGGTGTGGTCACGGTGGTGTGATGATGGAGATGATTGTGATGATGGTGTGAAGATGTGGTGGGGTGGAGATGCAGCCAAACTTGGTGGCGGTCGTGGCGACGGATGGACTTGGCGGCTGTAGTGGTGGCGGCTGAACTTGGTGGGGAAAAGGCGGTGGTCGGTGGACAAAAGAGAAAATGATGGCATGGGGCGTTGTCTTTTAGTTTAGGGGTATTTTAAACTTTTCATCTTCACTTAACTGAAAAACTTAACAAAAGTTAGTGTTATGGACCAATTGTGTTATGAGTTGGTAAATAGTTGGGATCAAACCTATGATTTCTCAAAAGTTGGGAGCAATCTTGTAATATGGGCATATCATAGGGACTAGTCGTGTAATTAACTCTATATATATATATATATATATATATATATATATATAGCTTAGTGTTTACTTGATAAGTAATTCTAATTTGAGAACTTGAGAACTACTCCCTTTTTAAATTTAAACACCTATAACTTTTACATAAGTTATTATTTAAAAAAAAATTATTAATTTTTTTTGATTTAAATTGAGTATAATATTGATATATCAAAAAGAAAAAAAATTATCTATCAATACTATACATATGTAGTATTATGATAGAGAATAAATATAAGAGAAAATTACAAAAATAGTTTATGTGGTTTGATCATATTGCAAGTTTGGTCCACATATTTTAAAAATTACAAATTTAGTCCAAACATTTGAAAGTTTATTGCAAATTTAGTCCCCACCTTTAGTATCCTTTAGTTTTTAACAATCTTGGGACTAAAATACAAAATATGATCAAACCATAGGGACTAATTGTGCAATTTGCTCTAAAAATAAAAAAAAAATTTGAAAATCAAATAAAATTTAAAAGAAATTAAAATCAAACATAAGAAATTCAAATAAACATCAATAATAAAACTCAATAATTTAAAAAAAAATAAAATAAAGGTTAAAAAATAAATCAAATTCAAAACTAAATAAAAATAAAAATAAAAAGCATGTAAAAAGAGAAATCGAGAAGTATTGAAAAAAAAATATGCGACTAAAGTAAAAAATTAAATAAAAACCAAATAAAAATTAAAAATACAATCGAATAAACATTTATAAAATTCAAAATAAACATTGAAAAAATCATATTAAAGTTAAAAAAACCAATTCGATTTCATTTTTCGTTTTTTGGATTTATACTTTCACAAGGTTTTTGGCCATTATTCTATTTTTTTAACGATTATTGGATTTCTTTATTAACGTTTATTTGAATTTTTTTATTTTAAAATTTATTTGATTTTCAAATTTTTTAAATTTTTAGAGCAATTGCACAATTAGTCCCTATGGTTTGATTATATTGCATATTTAGTCCCCAGATCATTAAAACTAACAACCACTAACGGTGGGGACTAAATTTGCAACAAACTTCTAAATGTTTGCACTAAATTTACAATTTTTAAAATCCGGGTACCAAAATTGCAATATGATCAAACCACAGGGACTATTTTTGCAATTTTCTCTAAATATAATATGATACATATGTAGTTTAATGTATTATATATATGTAGCACATATGCAATACATGAATATATACCCAGATTAAATAAAAAATAATTTTTGATATTATGTTGCAATTTAAAAAAAAATAATATCGTATGAAAAAATTATAAGCATTTAAAAAAAATGAGATTAGTTTTAGGTTCTTAAACAAAAACTAATTCTCACATGATCTTCTCCCACATTATATATATATATGTGGTGTGTGTATTAAATTGCATTACATTTATATTATTGTGTTTCAAAGTTTTTTTTAAATTAGTTATACTTTTTATTTCAATATTATCATGTTTAATATTTAAAAAAGTATAGTTTAAAAACACAATTTTTAAGGGGTGCAAACGAGCCGAGCCGCTTGTGATCTACTCGAGATCGGATCGATAAAAAGCTCGAAACGAGCTGAGCTTTATCGAGCCCGAGCCGAGCTCGAGCTTGGAAAAAAGCTCATTTAACTATCGAGCCCGAGCCCGAGCTTCACGTATTGAGCTCGAGCTGGCTCGCGAGCCTAAACGGGCTTTTTATTTATATATTTTTATTTAATATATTATATAAATTATATCTATTATATATAAGTTATGATAAAAAACAATAAAATAATATGAATAATAATCTATACAAATTATATAATTATAAATATATATATATCAAAATAAATATAAAAATATTAAAATAATATTTAAATAAATAAACGATCCGAGCCCGAGCCGAGCTCGAGCTTGAAAAAGTATCGTCGAGCCGAGCTCGAGCTCGAGCTCTCCTAAGTATTCACGAGCCGAGCTCGAGCCCATACGAGCTCGGGCTTGGCTCGTTTGCACCTCTAATTTCTTTAATCATTTCTTTTTAAAAATGTTTGATTTTCAACCCTCTTATTAAACAGTTTGAGTTTTTAATTATTTATTAAACCATTTTTTAAAAATCTTTTTAAATGATTTTAAAATTTTGTAAAACTTTTTTTAAAGCCTTGCGGTTTAAACATCTTTGTTATTACGTTCGGCTTCCAAATGTTGATTTTAAAAAAGGTTTGGTTTTCTAATACACTTTTTGAATCTAAAATTATTTGATTTTTAAAATTTTCTAAACCGTTTGGTTATAAGAAAGACATTTAAGACAAACTAAATAGTTTAAAAAGAAGTTTTAAAACTAAATGCTTTAAGAAATATGTACAAACTGGTTTTTTAAATGATTTTTAAAACCAAATGGTTTAAAACAAAGTTTAAAAAATGAATGGTTTTAAAAAAATACGTTAAAAAACGTATTGAACTGTTTAAAATAACGTTTAAGAAGCCGTTTTAAGAAAGACGGTTTAATAACCGAACATTTTCAAAAAGCCAATTTACAAAACATTTTTTTATTTTGAATTATATATGACTTTTGTAGATAATAAACATTATAAATAATAAAATTAAAATAAAAAAAACATTGAAAATATTAATTTTATTTTAATATATTATATATTTAAAAAGTTATTTACATGAATGGTCCTAGTAGTAAAATTGTCTTTTAACATCTTATTCACCACAAACTATTGACTACCAAATTTAAGGACTATGAATGAAAAAGAAATACGATTTTAAGGACTATATCAATTTTTTAAATTGAAAGATCATATTCAAAATTTTAACTAAAGCATAAGGATCATCTGTGTAATTACTGTAACTTTTTATTCATGTTAATTTAATTAATAAATTGTAGTTTAAATAACTACACCGTATTTAATATTGTTTTTATTGAAGTTTTGCTCCCAATTATTATTAGTCTTTAGTTGATATTTGTTTGTTAATTGGATAAAAGTGAAAAAATAATCATGCTAGATATAATAAGAAAAGAAAAATATGTGTCGATACAAGGGAATAATCAAGTTAGAATAATCAAGTTAGAATAATCAAGTTACAATCTGAAGTGCATTCTCTTTTAAACTTACATGTAGTTACAATTTTCTTGATTGAATAAAGTTGTGGCAATTATCGTATTTGGATGCATACTAAAGAAAGGTGAGACATGTGACAAGCTTACCCATGTGGGTTCTGATATGTTTACACTCATCTACAACATATCATCTACAAAGGTTAAAGCTTTAAAACATATCTAAAATTTGAATATATACATATATCATATATTGTGTGACAATCCAAATGAAAATATTACCAACTAACTGAATTACTTATAGTTATGTAACGTGAAACGAGAAGGAAAAAAAAAAAATTATGATTAATAAGATTAAAAAAATAAGAGAAATCTAAATCATGTATTAAAAAATTGCTCTGTTACTCAAAAGTAGTTCCATCTTATATTTTTAAATTTTTTGAACGGTGAATGGTAAATTTTAATTATTTAATTGATGCCAACGAGAATAACAAAATACTTATATTAACGGGTAATACACTATATATCCTTTTTAGTATTGTAACAAATAGTGTATTTCTATTTAGTTTCTTTGGTCAACTACTCAACTTAACCCCTGGCTTTAGGAGTCGTTGAATTTTAGTTGATTAAAAGAGCACGTGTTATGTGTATGTGTGTTATTGTGCATGTTTGACATGTGTGTCTGTCAGTTTATTAATTATAAAGTTAAGTATATGGATAGTTCCTAGGGTATGTTTAACTAACACATTTGCTCTTCAAGGACCTCATTTTGGATTACCCGATATTGAGCATATACGAAAGTGACGGGTCCTATTTATTTTTAATTTAGGGTTAATAAATCTAAGTTTTAGTTTCTTTTTTATCCGGTGGTATCTTAGTCCTTTTTATAATATTAGATAGAAAAGTTAACCTTCATCATGGAGGTGCCGAACATATTGTGTATAGATATGTATAGTTGAGGACTACTCTTGTGGTTTTCAAATTTGAGGTCCTAAACCGTTCTTTCAACATACCATAAGGACTATTCGCGTACTTACTCTTAATTATATTTCAACTAACAAAGCGTGAGTAAAGTGTGGTAAATTAAGTCTGAATTTTAATTTACATTTGAGTTAGTTAATTTTAATTAATTAATAAAATATGTGGATTAGCTAAATAAGGTGGTGATAGACTCAAATTCAAATAAGATTTTGATTTAGGGATTGCAATGGGTGGGTTCGGGCCGGCTATTGATAATTCCAAGCCCATGTTCGATTTTAAAATCTTGTCCCATACCTGGCCTATTACCCGTCGGTATTGATCGGGTAATTAACCATCGAGTATCGGGCATACCCACAGGATCGGGAATACCCATAGTATCGGGTGACGGACATTCTCGTGAGTGTTGACCAATATGTATAGGATATATTATACAATTTTATTTTATATTTTTAAGTATATCATTTTAAATATAAAATATGATTATCTCTATAAATCTTTTTTAATAAAAACTATGACAATATATCATTTGGAAAATTAAACATAAAAAGGAGCTACAACAGGGTATTAACCTTTAATATTCAAATTATAAAATAGGTACAACATTTAAGTATTTAAATATTTCACATCTAAAATATAAGTATTTTTAAATGCTTCTAAAAGTTCATATCATAAAATTTCATATTCAAAATACATATTTACTAATTTAAAAAGTCAATACATTTTGCTTTCATATCAAAAAAAAAAAAATAACATAGGGTACATGGGTAAACGGGTATGTGGTAGCGCCGAGTATCACCTAATCCCATATCCGTCTCATACCAGCGAAAAAATTTAAAACTATTCTCTTACCCGGCCCAATACCCGTCGGGCTTCGGATATACCCGTTCCGTATGTTATGGGTTTCATGTATACCCATCGGGCTCAGGTTTTTTGCCATCCCTATTTTGATTTGACTTGCAACAAACTCCCTAACCCATTTTCTCTACCCAAATCATTCAACATCTCTTCTCTTTTTATTTTTGCTAGCTTTTAAGTCAGGCAGAGAATTAAGAGAAAGAGACGAATACAGAGAGACATTAAGGTGGTGAGTGTACAAGTGTCAAAAAAAAACCAAAATTTAAAAAACAAATCGTAATCCGATCCGTATTCAAAATAAAAACCGATCTGAATCCTTATTCGGATATTTTGATCGAGTCTCATCTAAATCAGAATTTCTTTGTTTGGATTCCAGTTTGGATTTCGGATATCAAAATTATTAAATTCGGGTTATCCGGATATCAAAAATTTTAAATTCAAGTTATTCGGATATCAAAATTTTTGAATTTGGATATCGAATTAATCCAAATAAGAAGCTAATTGTGTTTCTAGCTCAACATTATTTACCCAACTACCCATCATGTTTTTAGCACATTACCTAAAAGTCTTGATTCCTTCCAGTCCTTCGGTACTAAACAACCGCACAAGAATTAATTATTATTCTAAATTAGAGATTTTGATATTCTCGTCCTAAATAATTAGCCATTATGTTTGAACTTTGAATTTGTGTTCGAGAGTTATTTGTATTGTTTGGTTTTATATGTTTTATTGTGTTTCTAAAGTATAAAATGTTAGAAAAAAAATTAGGAAAAAAAGGGGAACCAAAAAATCATAAAAGTTATTATTCGGATTAATTATAATAAGATTAATCTGAATCTTAATCCGATCCGAATTGATTTGGATCAAATAGAGTTATCCCTTATTTGAATCGGATAAGATTTCAAATAACGTCATAAAAGTTCTAAATCTGAATAATTTGATAATCGTTATTCAATCCAATGAACACCCCTAGTGAGTGGAGGCTGAGAGTGTGGTGGTGTGATTGGTGGTTGTGGTGGCTGCTTAGCGGCGTCAAACAACCCAATGTGAGCATATGAGCGACAACTAGAGGTGGACAATTGACAGTGTGGAGGTGGTTCCAGTGATGTGAGCATGCAACCAAAAAAGAAAAAGATAGATAGCAAGATCGGGTGATCTCCAAGCCCAAAACCAAGTACACGACATATGAGGTGTGGTTTTTATGTGCTAAAACATGCCTAATCAAGTGTGTGAAAACTGTGGAATCGCTTACACAATCCAGATGAGTTATATATGCCCTTTTTTAAATGTCTTAAAACTTCTTTTGACTGATTGATAGAAAGTATGATAACAATTTGGTGTGTGTTTTAAATCTTAAATGGAGAATTAACAATTTAAAACGGGAGGTGTGTTATGTGGGTTTATGGGATTTAATGTTTTGCATGTGGGATATGATTAGGGTTGTTATAGCGATTAGCCTTTTTTATGAGTTTGTATGTGTTATTTAATTGTTTTAAAGTATGGTTTGATTATACAAACACATGTAATATTACATCATGATATATGTGAGTTTGGTTTACGTTATGTAATCTATTGCGAATTACTAAAGCATGTCTATACATGTGGATTAATCTGTCACATGAATTCATCATGCATGGGCGTTGGAATGTGTATAGTGAGCTATGTGTTTATATGATTGCGATGACTTGGATAAATATGATGTTATAAGTGAGGGTATGTGAATAGTTGTATTGATAAAATTGATATATAGGGACTTGTATTGGTAAGTTTACATGACTTGTTTTTATAAAGTGCCCTATCTAAGGAAGCTCACATGAATGGATCCGTATAATTGTATCAGCTTGCATAACCATATCTATATAAGTTAGTTCCCAAAAGTCAGTGGGTTGTATGCGTGATTACTATGCGAGTAAGGATTAATCATTAAGATGAGTTAAAACCAAGTGTGGTTTAATAACAAACAAGGTTCGGTAGCTAAGGTTTGTAGATTGTTGTGACCTTATAGTGTGAAATGCGTATCGGCAGTGTGTATACTTGCTAAATGCTAGTAGTAGTGAGATGTCCATGTAATATTGCAAGTGAGTGTGTGTGAAGTCCATTTCGATGACACAAGTGCGTGAAGTCCATTTTGATGGAAGAACAGTGTAAGACATACATTATCAATGGGTTGGCATAATAAGCGACAATCATGTGTGTATAACTAACACTTGAGTGTATTAAATTGTATAATCATATTACAAGTGAGATAAAAGTTTGATTTCAATTGTGAGTTTTTACAATGGGAAAGAAAGTGAGTTATAATAACTAGTGTGTAAAACGTGTAATCCATTTGTAAGATAGAGGTTACTCATGTGTTATATAAATGGCTTATGATGGACTCATCCTCATTCCATAAATGCAACCATCCATATGTTTAAACACGAGTAGTCACATGATTTAGTTGCCTTTAGTACGATGTTTACTTAAGTTGAATAGTATAAATATTACAAGAAATGAAGAATTAACAGAACAACTACAAGATGGAACTTTATGACAATGAAGAGGCGCAACATATGCCACTAGTGTGATTGTGATGGGTTTTTACTTGTTGTAGGTGATTATCTAATTAATATAGATACTTTATTCTAATTTAAAGGCATTATGTGAATTTGAGTGTTAAAGTTATTTATTATTAAACGAGTAGACCTTACGTAGCGGATTTCTTGTCTATGAAGTTCTTATGGTAACAACTAAATAGGGGTATTTATATAAGATTAGAGAGAAACTTGGTTATGGGGTTTAGATCCACCAAGAAACTTTTTTGTAAACTCGATACGAATTGAGTTAAGTAAAAAACAATTCCTCCCTCTTCCTTGGTCCTGTGGGTGGAATAAATGGCTCCCTTCGAAGGTGATATTATTCGATTGGAGAGAAATAAACAGGGCAGATTCTATAAATGCTCGCCCTACGAAAAAGACTGGTCAATATTGAAGGTTTAATCTTGATTTAAATAAAAGGATAATTATTAATATTAGTTTATCAATATCTTATGAAGTTTGAATTAGATTAGGATAAACATAAATGTGGTATAAATAAGGGTTATGATCATTGTATTTAGTGTGGTTTTGTTTATAATAATATTCTTATAGTTGAGACGGGTTGTCTCCATATTTTCAGTGTGTTCTTGTGTTGATATATTGATTTTGGGCCAACAATTGGTATCAGAACTAAGGTGTAGCTCATACACGGGAAGGAAGGTAGGAGATCAAAGATATGTGTAGTCAAGATCAAGAATCAAATATTAAAGACAACGAACAGAAGATCGAGAAAACAAACCACCGATTGTATCCGAGAGGAAACAATCAAACATATTGAAAGAAAAAGTTTGTGTGGATTCTTATGAAGTCGATACAACGTGAGATTAATTCTGTCAAAAAAAAATCATCAAGGTTAAGATCAATAGCAGATTTCTTTCGTCCCCGCCAAGGATAAAAACAGAGTAACCAAGGTTGGTTGTTTTTTTGGCAAAAGATATCCGATTAGATTTGTGGGTAGGCGGACGAAAAAGATTCGTTAAAGTAGGAGGCTTTGAATCTTGCCTAGCAGGTAAAGAAGAAAAACAGTTGAAGCAGTAGGGTAGCGGGCTTTGTTTTTTTTTTTTGATCGGTAGTCAAAAATAGTGTAGTTCTAGGGCCTGGAAAGAAATCAGAGTTGTGGAGATCTGATCAAGGAGGTGATAGAAAGGAAATATGATTTTGTTGCTAATTCGTGACGGGAAAAAACGGAAAACTGATAAATTTGGTGATGATTAATTTTTGTGTTTTTATTCAAGTATTTGGATGTATTTTAGACATATAACTCCAAAGGACTTGAAGATGAATAATCACAAGAGGTGTGTCTTTGTGATTGTTAAATTAGTAGTCTTGTTATGGGATGAAAGCAAGAAACCAAGGATTAAGGTTGAAGAATTACGAGCGTTGTATAGTATTCAAGATCCGGGTGGAACGAATCAAGATTAAGGGGGAGAATGAAGGTTTAATCTTGATTTAAATAAAAGGATAATTATTAATATTAGTTTATCAATATCTTATGAAGTTTGAATTAGATTAGGATAAACATAAATGTGGTATAAATAAGGGTTATGATCATTGTATTAATGTGGTTTTGTTTATAATAATATTCTTATAGTTGAGACGGGTGTCTTCATATTTTCAGTATGTTCTTGTGTTGATATATTGATTTTGGGCCAACAAATATTCTGTTTACGGCTTGCCAACTATACGAGGGAGAGTAATGAACCTTCGGCTTTCTTGTTTACGGGTTGCTTTATGGCCTCTGTCATTTGGAACTTCATTAGCTCATGGTCCGGCATTCCCCCTATTTTGTCTTCTCCACCTGAGATCTTATGGACCTCCGCAAATTTCTTCAAGCAATCTCGAGTAGAAAGAAAGTTGGTGCAAGCAGTGATTCTTACGGCCTGTTGGATAATCTAGAAGGCGAGGAACGACCGGATACTGAAGAACAAGCGGGTCTCCATAGCTCATCTCATTGATGATATAAAATTTAGAAGCTTCTTTTAGGTTAAAAATAATGGCAGATCCAGAAACTTAATTCATTGGGTGCCTAAAAAATAGGCAAAAAATATGTATATCTTTTCAAATTAAAAAGATGATACACCAAAGGATGTGGAATATACTTCAGTTTACACCATAACTGGAGGAAGATCGACAATCCCTTTCAAATTAATAAATCTATTATCATTTTGTATACTATTAATGTATAAGTTAAGTTAATGTTCAAGAACACTTTTATCCTCACTCTCAAAATCATACGGATAGAACTCACATATCTCAATAACTTTGATGCATCGAACTTAGACAATGAATAATAAGGGTTTAAAGTCGCCATGTTTTAAAGTAAATCCGTGTTGATCTCATTAAAACGGTCACCGAACTCTTGAATTTTCATATCGATAAAAGTGTTAACAATTAAAATTATAATTATGTTGATTCGTGATATCATACCTTTTTTAATATGTGACTTTGGTCATTTATATAGTTTTCAGTCATGTTCAATATTAAAATATCATGTTTTCAACAAAACAAATGAACTTTTCTCAAAGTGGATTAAATCCACCTTCTCTAGCTCTTGCAACTTTCCTTAGCCGTTTCTACTAATATGAAAACTTCAAATATATCTTGATCATTTCTTTGAAAAGCTTGTGATAGTATATTTGTGAGCCCTAAAATGTCTAACATTAAATGAAAAAAAAAAAAAAAAAAAAACTCAAACGAGGTCATAAAACTAACATATCGATTGCTAGATTTTGGGTTGAAAGATTAAAACAATCATCTTTAACATATTCAAGCGCGCTGATGTGCTCCAAATTATACATAAAACCATATCATTTGCATATTAAGTATTTCGAAAACTCTTTAAAAAATGATGTTTTGGTAATTAATTATCTTAAATTGTATTTTAAGGTTTGAAAGAGATCGGGATGAACCAAATGAGATAAAACAAAAAAGATTAAAGAAAAAATCAGACTTCAGAAGCCAAGCATGAGTCAAGCCTGGGAGGCACGTCCCCATGCCTAGTCTCAACACACCCTCGTGCTAATTCAGCACAACCTTGTGCTTATTTCAGAAGAGACAAAAGTTTGTTCCTCGACTGGAGGCATGGGTCGGGTCCCAAGAAGCACCTGGGCGTGCCCCACTAAAGGACGGAGCCGTGTCCTACTGAAGCACGAGGCCGTGTCCCATAAGACACAGGGTTGTAGTCAACTTTTGTCGCCTGCACTAGCAAACCAACTTTTACGTACTTTGTACTTGACACAGGGCTATGCCAGGCACTCAAGGAGAACTTTTAGGAGGTGAAAGTCCTGGTGTTTGCTTCGGGAATCTATCATTTGAAGTTCTAAAAAGGCTCAGGAGGTTCATTCAACATTTAGAAGAGACTTAGGATCGATTAACATCACCTATATTGGGTCATCAGTTTGATTGTTCTATTTTACCGATAATCTCATTACTATCTCTTGCTTTTGTTGTAATGTTCAAATTCATTATGAGGTAAACTTTTATTATCATTCTAACTTGGTGAAACTTTGTGTAACTTATAATAAACTAACGATGTGGTAATTATTATGTTAATGTTATGATAATCTTGTGTCAACCTTTGATGTGTAGCATTTATATTTCAATTGAAAGTTATAAATTTATGGTTTCTAATTGTGAACGTCATACTAACTTTTATTCGTGAAATCGGTCTTCATAAGAAACTTATGGATAATGACTAGAAATGATTATTAGAAATTATAGCATCTTAACTTTTTATCATTTGTTGGTTTCTTTCTAAACATTAACATAATTCTATTAATCAATATCGCTTTATGGTAGCCCTTTTTCACGTTCACCAGAAGTCTCTATCGTTTACTTGTTTTTATATAGTTTAAAATTTGTTATTTTGAAAATTTTAAAAATGGTTACCTTTAAAAATGTACATAAATTTCTTTAAATCCAAACCAATCAGGTAGTCAATCATAAAGATTGTGAGTTTGACCCTGCCTGTGTCTACGGATTGATACTCGATTCTTACCCTACACTAGTCAAGATGCTTAGATCCTTATTATGGAGTGGAAATAAGTCAATCGTCTTCAAGAAATTTTCCTTTTCAAAGAGAATTCTTGCTTTCATCATGATCACGAAAGGGTAATGTAATTTTCAAATGATGTCTATAATCATTAATAGTAGCATTCAATCTATGTCGATTTGCTCTTTTCATAAGATCATCTTGGTTATGAAGAGCAGTGGTAATGGATTGATTTTGACTAACTAGATCCTCACATCTTTTAAGTGCTTTATTATGAGCACTACTTACTTCACCAACATTTATAGCAAAATCTATCCGGTTTATTCCCACGATTAAACCCTTCTTTTGTAAGTTCATTACATACACTTTGGTTCTCACCATAATCTACAAATAAGCCACAAGACTAGCAAAATATTACCATTTCACAATGGAGAAATAGAGAAAAAATTAGAACAAACCTGATAAATTACTTCGGTTTCGTGACTTGGATTTGATGTGTGAGTATTTCGATTACCAGAGATGGAGACAATTGTTATTCTCAAATACAATTAGTATTTACTTAAAATTTGTAAGCCCAAAACCATTTGAGTGGTGCACACCCTCCCTCTTGCCCAAACTTAAATCCGTCACTGGTTAAAAGTAGATCAAAAAAATCAGGCCCTTGATTGGTTTACATGGCCAGTTTTCAGTTTTTGATTGTATGATCGTATTTTGATGTATCTAGTATCTTGCTAATCTTACTAGAAGGTTTTTGGTATGAATAAAAGTTTGTTATGTTAAAAAAAGATTAAAACCCTTATGGACAAGCTATAGATTTTTTAAAATAAAAGAGTGATTCATTATTATAAGAGTTAATTTCGGTTTTAGTACTTGAGTTTTGTAAATTGTCTTCATTTGAGTAACAATCTTTACTTTGTCTTCACTTTTTGTATGCATTTTTAAAATCATATTTGTTTCAATCCATTTTACTAGACGCCATTAACACTTTGTGTTAGGTGAATGTTAAATGCGTGTTAAATGATCAAAATAGCTCTTGTTTAACAATAAATTAAATACTAAATTATAAAAGTTATTATTATTTTATTTTACATAAACGATTAAAACACCATTATCATCACACTTCCCACCCCAAGGTATAACAACCAATGTTTTTAAAACCGGACCGGACAGCGAACCGGACGCCTTACTGGTCCGCTGGTTGGACCAGTTCAACCGGTCGGACCGGTTTATAAGAACCGGATAAAATTATAATTATTTTTTAAATATATGTAAAAATTACAAAAAAAAATAAAAAATTATATAAAAAACAGGTTCAACCGGTCCGACCCCCCGTTCAACCGGTTCGACCACTGGTTCAACCGGTCTGACCGCCGGTTTGACGATAAAACGGTTTTAAGCACCGAACCGGACCGGATCGGAGTCCGGTTCCCGGTCCAACCGGTCGGACCGGCCGGTCCGGTCCGGTTTTCAAAACCATGATAACAACTTCATTTCCACATGGGCTTTTTGAGGGTTGAGGTGGAGGTGGCAATCAGACTTCTTCTACTGTGTTTCACCAGATCGTTGACATGACGTTTTGGAGTGTGGTGGGGTTTTTGAGGTTGGCGGTGGATGTACCTACACGAGGTATTTTGTTAGAGAGAGTAGAGAGAAATTAGAAAGAGAGAGTGGTTTTTGAAAAAAAAAAGAAAAAACAAAGTTTGTAACAACACCATTTCGGCCTAGAGCTGTTAAAATAGTTCGACGTTTGAAACTTGAGAAAAGCTCGGATTTTTGCTCATTTGTAAACGAACCGAGCGGCTAGGTTCGTTTGAAAACACACCAAGCATGAGCAAAGGTATACTCGCTCGTCGCTTGCTCGGTTTCGCTCGAATTATTTTTAATTTAGTTTATACGTTATATAATTGCTAATTTATTTAGTTATTTACCAATTACCATGATTTTAATTATTTAGCCAAAAAGTCAACAATCCTAGTTGTAAAAGCCTTAATCCTCTAATCAAATTTACCACTTTACATTTTAAAACCCTTTCACAGTTTCAACATTTCACCCATCACCAGCCATCCCCCTAATACCCCCACCTCCTTACTGACCGCCGACCTTCGGCACTCCAACTTACAACCCCCGACCTCTTGCACTCTGACCTGCAACCCCGACCTTCGGCACTCCGACTTGCGACCCCCTGACCTCCGGCAATCCGACCTCGCATCCCTGTCTCTGACAGTTGTATGTTTTATTTGTTAATTTGTTGAGTTTCGGTTGGAACTTGAAATTTGAAACTCTTGAGTGAATTATTAGTTTTGTTTTAAAGTGTAACACAAAACCAAGCAAACTCAAGAGCTCGGTTAAAACAGAATCAAGTTTGAGCATGAAGTTTGTGATCGAATTAGTAAATTCAAACAGAATCAAACCGTGCCGCTCGGTTTGAAACCGAACCGAGTTCGAGCAGATTTGCGTTCGGTTCGGTTCGATTCATGAACAACCCTATTTCACCCAAGGATAAGTTCATTTTTTCAAAAAAATCTAATAATGGATGTCGAATCCAGCAAATAAAATATTATAATGTGAACCTATCGTCACACACACTAAGAATAGTATGAGCGGAAGTAGGGTTCGTGTCCTCACGGATACGGGTTAACTATTTTACACCAAAAACGTTGTAGCGCAGTTACTTTGATTGATTATGGTTAAAGAGAATGGAGGTTTTAATTAAAAACTAAAAATAAATTACAAAAAGTAGAAAAGTTCTAGCAAACTGACACGGGCATGTCAAAACTATAAATGAAATTTCACGCGGCCATGTTAAGTTTTGCCAGAAAAACGAAAATTGACATTTTTTGTGGTTTTTAATTATGAAAAAGAATTATTAAAAAACATTAATTAAATTGGGAAATAAATTCAAATACGAAAACTAATTCCAACACTAATTTTTAATTCGATTCGGCTTACGATCATTAACGATTAAGTGCAATGATCCTTTTTGATTAATGATTTGTATCGATACTAGATATCACGTAATTCGGATAGCCACTCTATCTAATGTCTAATCAATCACAGTTCGTTGATTACAGTCAACCCGCTACTCTAAGCTCACGCCGTTTGGATTTTAGCGTGCGGGTTGCAACGATAGAAGTATCAATTATAACAAAACACACACACCGTTAGGTATGCTTAACTAGATTGTGTGATTCTATAACGAGAATGAATTCATAGACAAACTCAAACCGTTAATTGTTCCTTATATCAAAAATCAAAACTTGATTAGGGTTTTAAATCTTAAAGAACTTTATTATAAAAATTAATAAATTGATCAGATTTATTAACAATCTAATATATATCGGAGTAGATACGGGTTTAAGATCAAGAATCAAACAAGCAAACCATTAAAATAAAAAGAACTCATAAACGGTTCACATAAGTTCAAACCAAATCAAAGAAATTAAACCTTAATGTTGAAACTAAAAATTAATCTAGCCGGACATGACGGCTAGATAAATCAAAACTAAAATAAAATAAAAGCTTACGAATACAAGACAGTTAATAATATCACCAAAAATTGAAATATTGCTCTTCTTCTTCTTCATGCATTCATTGACCTCAAAGCACCAAAATGAAGTTTTCCGTGTTGTTGACCATCCCCCTTTTTTATAATCAATACTTTGATTTTTGAGATCCTATTTTTTTAGTGTTTAAGTTTTATATTTTATTTAAAATATTATGATGATAAAAATCCATTAAATCAAGATTTCTAAAAAATAGAAAAAAATTTTGCACTCTTTTAAATTCAAGATTTCTTTAATAAACTTTTCAAAGTTTTCACAAGCTTTTATTTTCTCCCGATCACATAAATGTACAAAATCTACCAAAACACACCAAAGTAGATTCTATCCCACCAAAACAAGAATTGTATAAAATAATAGAAAATGCAGTGCATGCAATGAATGCAAAATATATACAAAAATATACTTTAAAATTACGATAACTAACGACTAAAAATATAACTAATATGTACCAAAAAATGTTAACACTGTTAATCAAAATGAACAAAATAGAAAAGATTTTTAAAATTAGATCAAGAATGGAAACAATTAAAAGTTGAACAATTTATAAAACTTTGGGACCAAAATTGAAATTAATTCTATATGTAAACAATACAAAGCTTGTCTATCTATAGCTGTGAAACAAAGATATGTACACATTAATGCTCACACGTTAATGCTCTTTAATAAGATTATCTTGAAAATGATTTATCATATGTGAAACTAGAATTTAGGTCGTTAGCATATTAGAAAGTTTTGATTTTGATTGAACTAACCATTAAAATTACTGTTTGAAGTTTCATGTTACGGTTTCCTATTAAAAAACTACTGTGTGCATATGTAACTATGATCAAACTCTAAATAGTGAATTTACAGAATATTGTTGAACTTGTATTTTTGAATTTTTAGATATAATAAAACAAAATCATTAAATGACTTTTAAGGTACGAATCATTACGGAGCTATTTGATAACATGTTAATGATCATTAATAGGTTATTTTTTAATGATTTATAGTTTTTAATAGTTTAGATGTAACCTTAAGTATAACATTTTAATGGTTATCTTTTAACTATTCATATTTAAGATT
Source organism: Flaveria robusta (assembly GCA_025506415.1). Classification (NCBI taxonomy): domain Eukaryota; kingdom Viridiplantae; phylum Streptophyta; class Magnoliopsida; order Asterales; family Asteraceae; genus Flaveria; species Flaveria robusta. The sequence goes on from CM046474.1 coordinate 21,598,724, forward strand.
GTCTATTAACCATTAAAATGCTATAAACAATTATTAGATAGTCTCTTACTGATCATTAAAATACTACCAGACAGCTTTTAAAATTTTAATATGAGTTCACCTAGTTATCGCTATTTTTATCATGAGTTTTATTTTTCTAGGTTAAGCAAATTCAAATGAATGGGAAGCGATTTTGGATTTACCCCTCTACTGTACAAGGTATTCATCTTATGATTGCATATACCTCAAAGTGATAAATCACATATTTGATTTGAATTTATGATATTTTTATAAGGGTAATGTTAGAGTAAAAATGATATTTAATTTAATTAGTCTAATAAAGATTTTGAGTTTGACATACATGTGTTATTTTATTGTTTAAAGGGAAATAGATTTTGGTTATTGTTAAATATATTAGGTCATTATGTCTAATATCTGATTTGCACTGACCCCATTCCTAAAGTTCATGCTTTTCGATCATAAACTATCTTTCCCTCTCTTCGAGTAAGGATATGCTGCTTTCTTACTTATTCCTAAACCTTTCCTTAACTTTTTGTCGCTTAGCTTTCGCTGTCCAATCGGTCCTTGCTTCTTAACTAATTCCTATCACTTTAAAGCTGGCTAGCTTCGACGTTCCATCAAGTTAGCTAGTTAATATTTGATCTCCCCAGAACACTCTAATCATTCTGCTTTCCTTCACCTCATCTTCTTTTCTTAAGTTGATTTTTCAAGATTCCTTTTGGAGAGTTCTTGCTTAAAACTCTAAAAGTTCAGGTGATTTGCGAATATAAATCCTAAAGTAAATAGTAAAGTCAGACTATTGTCTAGTTTTTTTTTTAGTATTGTGTTTTACATTTTAGATTATTTTGTGTTATTTTTATCATGCATTTTATAAACTATATTAATTTAGTGTTACGTATTATCTTTACATATTAGAAGTGCACAATAATATTATTATAACAACATATTCTTCACAATTAATCATTTAAGAAAAAACACAAATATTTTCAGCAAAATACAATGACACATTCTTTAGTATGTTTTCTATTACATATATTTTATATTATTTTATCATTTCTTTTAATTATCAAATTAATTTGTTGTTATTTTATTATTATATTTTATATATTAAAAATACACAATGATATTGATTCACCATTGTTTATTTAAAACTCATCTTTCAGAGAAACACAGTGGTGTTCAAGAAAACACAATAAAAAAGAAAAAAAACACAACGATGAGTGGAAATACCAACAAGCTACAAAACGTATTTCTTTCAACTTTTGCTTATATCGATACAATACTCGTTTTATATATAAAAAAACCTTCATTTTTATAGTGTAATTTCTACAAAAAAATAATATCATATGTAAAAGTTATGAATGTTAAAAAAATAAGGGGTATTGAAAAATAATTAACAAAAGTGGTCATGACTTACTTAGACCATCACCAATGGTGAAATCAAAAAACATCCAAAAACATGCCTAGTCAACAGCCACATCAGAAAACCACTCATTCTTCAGAAACCCAAAAAACCTCTCCAATAGTAAAACTTAAAAGCATCTAAAAATATTGCCACATCATTATCACCTTTTACATTTATTTTTAATTATCAAGCTTATATATTAATATAAAATATGAATAAAATATTTATATGTCTTTTGTTGGATGGAAATTTTAAATTTTAAAATTTTAAAATATAAAAGTTAAATACTTTTTAGAGGGAAATTTTAAAATCTAAAATTTAAATATTTTTCGTAAGAGGGAAAATTCTAAATATTGAAAACTTGAAATTCAAACATTACATAATTAAAAGTTACAATAACTAAATAATACATAACTTAAAATATATGACAATTAAACTACCTAAATATCATACTTTGCCCTAATTTTGTTGTATATTTTTTTATGGAGTGCGATTTGGTCGGGATTCATGTAGGTTGTATCCTTAAAAAGGATTTCTTGTTCACGCAGTGCAATCTCTTGTTCACATAGTGCGATCTCTTGTTCACGGGCTTGAACATCTTTTGGCTTAATATCAACATATTCACACATTTTGGATTCAATTTCACCAATGGCGGATTCTCTCATTTCTGTTAAATTTTGAAAGCGTCCGATGACCTCATTTATTTGTGACGAGTCGGCTTTAGCTTTGCCTTTAGACTTACCTTTAGCCATCGCTTTAGCCTTTTTTGTGCCCATTGGACGGGGAGGTTCTTCAACTTTATTCCCAAAATCATCAATCGTTAATTCATTGTCATCATTGAGGTCAAAGTAGTTATTAGCTTCAGATGAAATATTATCAGCAGATCTTTTACCACTTACACTTTGACTTTGCTCAAGACCTGTTTGTTCTTTCCACTTTGGCTCGTCTTTGAGAAGGATCAAAACATGATCGTACATAAATTGCGTACTTTCTGCGGCTTCATACATCTCACGAGCACGTCTAAGCAATTGATCATCAGAACAACCACTTATTTTTTGTTTTCGTAGTTGAATGTAGATGCCGTTGAATACAGACACCTTTCGTTTTATCATATGCCAGTGAGAACGTAGGTTATCCGTTGTTCTCACCATATTGCTACCCTGTTTGAAGTATGTATGGACCCTCTGCCAAAAGTCATTGTTCTTTTGAGAGTTCCCGATGATACAATCATTTGAAATATGTAGCCACGCCTTAGTAAGCACTTCTTCTTCCTCAGATGACCATGATCTTCTTTTTGGTTGCTCTGAGGATGCAACCGCTTTGCTCTTCTTCTTTTTGTTGCTCTTCATGTAAGGGGATGGAGATTCATCCACACTACCACTACGTGGTGCCAAAGCGGATGTTTGTGTTGTTGAAATAGCTGGAGATTCTGTGGTAACTGGAGATTGAGTTAGATGTAGATTGGTGAATGGAGAGAACCCATGATTTAGGAATTGAGGGAACCCATGATTTGTAAATTGAGAGAACCCTAGATTTGAGAATTGAGATAATCCAGGATTTGAAAATTGAGAGAACCCTGGATTTGGAAATTGAGGGAATGCAGGATTTGGGAATTGTTGATTCGGATATCCTTGGAACTGGGAATATCCAAAGTTTGGAAATGAATACGGGTTTAGGTTTGGGTTTGAATTTGGGTTTGGGTTTTCATCAGGATTGGAATCGTTTAACAATTGTAAAAATGAATTCATGTTTGAATTCATGATTTTGTGGAAGGAGAAAGAAGATTTGAGAGTGTGAAAAATATAAAGGAATGTATCTGTATTTATAGTGGTTTGAGAGGTGGGAGTTTGAGTAGGGGGAAATTCAAAATTGTTTAAAATTTATTTCAGGGGGAAATTTGAAATTTAAACTTTAAATTTAATAAATAATAATTTATTGTAAAAAATTAAAAATTAAAAATTAAATTTTAAAAATTAAATTTACTGTTCAGACTCATGAGCACTGTTCAGGCTCATGAGCACTGTTCAGGCGCATGAGCACTGTTCAACCATATGAGGTTGACTTGAAACGCCCAACACTTAACCATTTTCAACAACATGAGCACTGTTCAGGCGCATGAGCACTGTTTAGACGCACAGTTCAGGCTCATGAGCACTGTTCAGGCATATGAGGTTGACTTGAAACGCCCAACACTTAACCATTTCCAGCAACATGAGCACTGTTTAGGCGCATGAGTTTAGCAAAACGCCTAACACACTTGTATAAATTCTAGACTATTATAAATAGCATACTTATCATTCATTGTAAGTGTGGATGGATCACCACAAAATGTAAGAATCATATTCCATCAACAACATCATCAAATCATCATCCTTCATGGATGATGAATTCACCATCAATTAATAAACAAAAAGTATTAAACACAATTGTGTTCATCATTATTGAATTTTAGCATCTAATTATCAATTCGAATCGGGAACACACACATTACAATAACTAAACATTATAATACTTATTCTTTAAGAGACCAAATATGTTCCACCAAATCAGCCCGAAGTGCATGATGAGCCTCTTGATTACGTAAACATTTAAACCTTTGCAAATAAGTTTGAAATCCTGTTGGAGCTCCGTGTTCATAAGTTATTAGCCCATCTTCATCATCATCACCCGACCACTCACATATAGCATAGCCTTCATCCTCTACAATCATATTATGCATTATAATACATGCATACATGATATCACTTAGTTGTTGCAAGCTCTAAGCTCTTGCGGGACCACGTACGATTGCCCATCGAGCTTGGAGAACACCAAAGGCTTCTCGACATCCTTTCTTGCGGACTCATGTCGGTTTTTAAATTCGTTCATTTTTTCGGTCTGTGGATATTAAAGCTTTTCACTAGTGTAGCCCATTCAGGATATATACCATCTGCAAGATAATATCCTGTTGTGTATGGAGTTCCATTTACTGTAAAATTGCATGAAGGAGCATTACCTTGTATGACTTGGTTGAATACGGGAGATTGATTGAGCACATTAATGTCATTGTTAGAGCCCGCCACTCCAAAATATGCATGCCAGATCCAAGATCATATGATGCAACCGCCTCTAGCATAATGGTGGGATATCCATGGTCACCTCGTGTGTATTGGCCTTTCCCGCAACGAGACAATTTTTCCAAGCCCAGTGCATACAATCAATACTTCCTAGCATTCGAGGAAACCCATGCTTGGTAGAATGTGCTTCTAGCAAAAGTTGTATGTCGGAAGCGTTTGGTCTTCCTAGATACTCTTCCGAGTAAACTTCAACAACACATATACAAAAATTTTGTAGACATTCGACAGCAGTAGTTTCACCAATTAGTATGTATTCATCACATAGATCAGCAGCCGTGCCATTTGCCAACAGCCGTATGGCAGCAGTGCATTTTTGTATTGGCGAAAGACCTTTTCTACGAGTACAATCATATCCTTGTTGAAAATAGGAGAATGATTGGACACACCTTCAACAATTTGATTGAAAAGTTTTTTGCTCATCCGGAACCTTCGTCTAAAATAACTTTCGGGGTACACCGATCCAGAAAAGTAGTTATTTCAAAGACGCTTATCCCCCTCTTCACGATCCTATTTGTATATTTCTTCGTTTTCTTGTTGTGCTTCGAGAACTTTCAACAGCATGAGCTTTCATCACTTCTACATACGCTTTGTCAACATCATCATTTATCAATTCTTTTAACGCCGCATGTATAAAATCTATAAAAGGTGAACCAGGAGGTGAAATGGGTGGACTTTCATCACTATTTGAACTCATTTTTTATGTAGAGTTTAGAATAATGAGAAATTTAAAAGATGAAAGATAGACTAAATTGAAGGTGTTGAAAAAACGAAAGATGAATGTTTGTATTTATAGTAAAAAAATATAGCCGTTACGAGAAAGTTTAAAAAAATTTAAAATTTAAAAATATAGCCGTTTGGGGGGAAATTTAAAATTTAAAAATTTTAAATTTAAAAACTTGACACTAAATATACCCGTTATGTGTACGTTATAGTAATATTGAAAAACTAAATATTTTATTAATATAAATATATTATTTTCTTTTTTTTAATATTAAAACTCAACCCTGGCCCACCCTCCTTGAAAATGTCAGTTGCTTTTGGTGTTCTTTCACTCGAACTTCCACACTCAAAAACAAGGTCCACAATAGATGGATGGCATCCAGGTAGCGTTTTTGCTCCAAAAACACTCCAAAAATAGCCCATTGGAGATGCTCTTACCATTCTAATAAATTTTTTCCCTACAATTTGATCTCAAATATTAATTAAAAAATAGATGGCTAAAATTCTTTCTTACACTTTTTTACATAAAAAAACTCTTACATTTCTGGACCCTTACCTTTTTATAATATAAAAGTTTACAAACGCTTCTACATGATACGCTAGTAAATAAAAAAAAAATTCCAAGACCGATGTATAATAAACTATGATATGTAAATTGTTACTAAAATGATAAAAAAAATATGAGTGTTATTGTTCCTTTATTTTATGTTCAACGATAGAACATGTTTCTTGTGCTCTTTTAGCATTCATCATTTTAATTAATTAAAAAATTGATTTGTGGTTTTCATTTTATGTAAAGGATTTAATGCATGTAGGATTGTGAAGTGTTTCTAATACATGACGTAACATGGTGGAAGTAGCGTCAATATCTTTAGGATGCTACACTACTTACATTAATCTTTAGTGAATAAACATTGTTTATTGCTCGAAGCAAGAGTTGTTGCGGGAGTGCCTGATGTATGAGCTATATGACCACTTTGAACATTTTGTGGACTTTAAATTTTTTATTCACATTCAGGTTCGTAAACACCTTAAAAAAATAAGTAGTTTCAGATGTAGGAATCATATTAGTGATTTTGAGTGGCTTTGTTTGCATTGGAAGCTACACAGGCTACACTAAATATATGTGCGCCAAAGGTAGATCATGCCTATAAGCTAGATAGTGTCTATTTACACTCAAACAATCCATATAGGTGGAAATATGAAAGTTTAATTAGTTTCTTGTTAACTCTTTTTCCTCTATTTCAGGTAATACATGAGTGTCCCTTGTAACTTCTCTATCTGTTTTCATGCACTCTTTTTTGTATTTAATATGTAAGAAATCTCAATTTGACTTGTGTAAACCAATTTTAATGTTATTGTCTAAATCACAAAAAGTTCTTCCTATTCTTTTGTAGAACTTGTTTGTTGATTTAGTTCTAACCCTATATTAATCAATGCAAGATGTCCGTCTCTTAAAGATTAAGAATCATTCATGTACAATTTGAAGTGGCTCTAAACCTAAAAAACTAATGAAGTAATTATTTTACATAAATCATTTAGGCCACACGGAGTGGACATGGGAAATGTCGGAAATGTCCATGAATGTCCGGAGAAAATTGGGGCCGGTCGAAAACATCGTGCTTCTGGTTCTATTACTTTGTGGCACGATGAATTTTCATTAGGATTCACCGATTTACACAAACCTAATTGCAACTTGTTAATGTATGTTAGGAAAATTGAGACGACATCGTACCAAACGATAGAAAATTAGAGAAAATAAGAGAAAATAATAGTTGCTGATGCGTCACACGGAGAAACACAACGACACGGTTGCGAGTGGTCTTTATGAAGATTCGTATAATTTAGTTTTTAAATGTTTTTTTTTTTTTTTTCCTTCATCTACACAAATTAGTCTTCTTTCACCTACTCATCTTCACCAATAGTCAAGGGATCATTTTTGTAGTTTAATTTGAACAGAATTCAAACAGCTCCAACCAAAGTCCCAATTCTCTCTTTCAAAAACCCTAACAAAAGATTTCATAAACCTTCGATTTTACTTCCATCATCACTATAACTCAACAATCCAAGTGAATAAACCGATCAATTTGATGCAAAAGCCTTTATACCTATACATATACATATAATCATCTCGTACCAATCCCTATACATCTGTATACTCTCTGTTGATTCTATCGATCGCCATTTGAAAACCTTTTCAGTTCTTGTGTAGTTTACATTGGGGATATGCCTAATTCGGGTCGGATCCGAGACCGTAAAGACAAATTTTACAGTCCACCGGCGATGAGAAGGTACAATCAGCAACAGCAGCAGCATAAACAGCAAGTACAACCCCTAAAGCATCAAGATAAGAAGGAGCAACCCCAGCGTTTGATGACGAATTTGGATCGTTTTATGAAGCATACTACTCCAATTGTCACTGCACAACATTTCCCCAAGGTATAAAAATTCCCAAATTAAGTAATTATAATTTGTATTTTGTGTTATGATATGTGTAATTGATAAATTGTATTGTATGCAAGTTGTTAGACTTAGATAATTTAACTTTTGTTATATTGTTTTGCAAGAGGGCATTTGTTGTGTGTATATATCAGTATACATGAAATGAGGTTTCTATGGTGTGTTATAATTTGTTAAGTGATGTAAGAAATATGGTCTTGATTTGTGGTCATTGTGAGATATAGACTAGCATGAAAGGATGGAGGAATCAGGACTATGATTACCACCCGTACTTCTTACTTGGTGATCTTTGGGAGTCGTTTAATGAGTGGAGCGCGTATGGAGTTGGAGTTCCTCTAGTGTTGAATGAACGAGATTCTGTTGTACAATACTATGCACCGTCGCTATCTGCCATTCAACTATATGTTGATCCAACTACACCTACATTGAGCATAAGGTAACCTGAAACACTCATTTCTAATAAGATCACTGAAATGTTTCTCTCCAATTAGTAAATATGTATGCTCTTTGTTTATGTGTATGCACCATATAATACCTGAAGAAGATCGCAACATTATGTTTCATTATGTGCAGACAGTGAATACCATGCTTGTCAATTCATGACCAAATAGGAAATTGTTTTGTTGATCTATTGTACAGGCGGGCGGGTGAGCATAGCGACTATGAATCATCTAGCGGTGATGGCAGCAGCTATGAGGCAGGTGGATCAGCTGCAGTGGCCATAAAAGATTCTGATGAAAGGACAGATGCTAGGAACCCTCCTGGCCTTTTAGTTTTGGAATATTTTGAACATGCGTCACCCTTTCAACGTGTACCACTCGCTAGCAAGGTAAGTCATTCAACCATGCGAATTTCATTTCTTGTTTTTGAAGTTTGATAGCTTAAGATCAGCACTTTACCCTTTATCATCTTCAAATAGGACTCTGAGTTCTAAGAGGTTTAATGTGAGAATCTAAAAAATTTATAAAATAGTATAGATTGATTATTATTTATAAATAGGAAGGTTTTCGAGTTTTTTAATATTAAATCTTCAACAATATATAAGAATGTCCTTTTTTTCTCTCTCACTATGTTACTTAAACTAATTTGAATTTGTCAAACACTTAAACACCTTATCTTATCATTACAAGTTACGACTTTATGTATCAAAATCTCATCTTCTGCAATATGTGTTGTCCACATAAGTTACTCATTATCACATTAGTTTCACAAAGCACATCAATACAGCTCCTAATCAGATGCAACTTTTATGGGTGACTGGCGAGTATCCATGTTTTTAGGGCTAGTGGTGGATCCACAATTGTAGATTAGGCTATATGCAGTATTTCACAATACCTTTTCAACAATACACTAATGTAACAATTTTTTGTTCCTTTTAAATTACACACCAATACAGTGGTTGTTTGAAGTATGCTTGTACAACATAGGTCTGCCCATGATTAGACGTCCAAATGAACCGTGATTCTTATTGGTATCCCAAACAGATTACAAAGACCTCTATATATAGGAATGTAATTTACATAAGTGCACCCTCTAATATGAACATATATACATGTATCGCTAATAGAGGATATTAATATACATGAAAATATCACATACTCATTTTCTTCCATAAAAATACCAATACATAATTAACATTTAACAAGTACATCATTATATTGAATATATGTTTCACTTACAGATCTCAGATCTTCAATTAAAATTTCCCGAACTGAATACTTATAGGAGCTGTGACCTAGCTCAGTCAAGTTGGCTTTCTGTGGCTTGGTAAGATTTCTTCTTCATAAAAATATCCTTTTCCCTGACAGTCTTTCAATCTGAAGTGAATGCATGATGCTGTTACTTCAATGTGCTCTTATTAGTTTGATCAATTTGGTAATGAAATGAAGTATTTCTGTATTATCCAGTGATCCATGTTGTTGTACCCTTGTTTTGTAGGTATCCAATATACAGAATACCTGTGGGTCCATCTCTCCAAAATGTTGATACAAGTTTCTTGACTTTCCATTCCTTGTCAACTCCGTTAAGATGTACTTCCCACTTTTACTGCTTATTACTTTCGTTTTATGTTTTTCAAAAGAGTATGAATATTATTTTGTAATCATGCTAAAAAAGTTACAAAATTGCTTTAAGTTAAATTACTATAGTAATAATAGTTATTATTATTTTTGTAATCATATCACACATATGTTATTTATCAAAAAAGTTGGACAAAAGTGTTTTAGGATATAAAAATTTAGCTGCATGATCATAACCTGCTACCCAACCCATCATTTGAAATGGTGTCTTTTGACTATTCAGGTACAGATGGGAATTGGGTACACCCTCGTGGTTCGACGGCTAGGGAGGTTCATGAAGCCCGAATGCCATGCCAACTTTCATTACCGATTTTTGGTCTTGCTGTCTATAAGTTCAAGGATTCTGATTGGACCAAAGGTGGAGTTCATGGCAATGAGAAAATAAAATCCCTCATAAAGTCAACAGAAAATTGGCTCAGCAATCTGGATGTACATCACCCTGATTATATTTTCTTCAAAAATCATTAAAACAGGAAAATGAATATGATAATTTTGTTGAAACTAATGTGATAGTTTTTGTTTGACTAAGGTTTAGTTAAACGATGAAACTTGTGGTTTTGACAGTATTGTACAAACTTGATCAGTATGTGTAACTAATGATTTTGTCTAAAATAGAAACTAAATTTTTGCATAAGGTTGTGCTTTATATCATTCATATTTTATTGTTTGGTTCGTCGCGCCGTATTTATCACTTGACATAATTTGGCAGTTGACAGTCTTGTGCTGATCGTTAGTTGACATCTTTTGTTTAATCAACAGTTGGCAGCCTTGTGCTAAACACTTGAGTTTTGGTGGCTTCATTCTTTTCATGACTCAACAGGTTCGCCTACTAAAAAATCATAGGTTTATTCAAAAATTCGATATTATACGTTATACTACCGGTTTAAAAAGCAATGGGGTCACTTGACCCCGTTCTCTAAGGTGTAGTTCCGTCCCTGTAGACGGGGACAAACACTATACAAAGTTGGTTTATTATCGAAGCTGAAATTATATCCGGAAGTAACATAGGAAATCGGACTTTCATTCCACGTCTTAGTTTAGCACCTTCGGATAAAATGATTTCTTTCAAATTTCAAAGAATACAATTTTCACTCACTGTATGTTTTGCAATGATAATAAGCAAGAGTCAAGAACAATTACTATACAAAGTTGGTTTATTTTTGAGGCAACCTATTTTTATACATGGTCAATTGTGTTGCATTATCTAGAGTTAAAAGTAGATGGAGACTGAAATTACTAATATTAGATAAGGATGAAAAAATTACGAACCAAACATTAAATGTTGTATATAAATAAATTTATGGTTATTTGTGAATTTGAATAATAATTATTATTTTTATATTATTGTGTATAACTTAATATGTTTGTTGTATATCATAATTTCATTGATGTTTTATCTATAACATATATACGTATGTAATATCTATAATATAATTTTGTTATTTCGACCCGTGTATCACACGGGTATCTAACATATTATCAATATAAATCAAAATGTTATATGCTCACATACAAAAATATTTCAAAACATATTATCAATTATTTAATTATTATTTTTATTTAAATATGCAATATATATATTTTAAGAAGGGGAAATATGTAATTGATTTTTTGATTTGGGTAAATATGTAATTAAGGACTTTAGCAAGAGGAAATATGTAAATGCCTCTTAATATTATAGATGTAGTAATCATTTAATTATTATATTCTAATGTATCTCCATGAAAAACAATAAAAATCCAACAAATATCAGTAAAAAAATAAAAAATCAATGGAAAAGTTGTGTAAAATTCGAGTTGATCGAGTTAGACCGAGTTAACCGAGTTGGACAAAGTTTGACCAATTTCGTTTAATGTTAACTGAGTTGATGAAAATTGCATCGGTATCTTTTCGAATAATGAGTACTCAATCGCGTAGGCCGAATTTTACAACACTGTTTAGTATTAAAAGTAACTAGGTTTTACCCCCGCGCGCGTTGCGCGGGGACTTTGCTACGGAGAGTATTGAAAAAGCACTACCAAAGAAAGCTACAATTTGCTTATTGATATGACAGTCGCAATGGATGTATTAGGCTAAACCTACGTATCCTAATGAAGCCCATGATAAAGATAGTTTTGTTCTAAAACTCAATAAACTTGTGAAATACAATCTAAACCCCTCACTATATGCTTTTTGCTACGGAGACCAATTATGCTTTTTGCCAAACTATTTGTTTTACAGAATTGGCACTTGTGAAGAATTTCATGTTATGTCATCGACATAACTAACAGGTGCAACATTGGAGATGACATTTTAAAGAAATTTAATGACAAAAAATGAACCCCCTTTCCTCCCCACAAAAAAAAACCCAAAAGTGTGAGTACTTTGTTTACTTTGTTCGATTGGCTCGTGTTGTTGAGCTTGGTCTTTTGCCACCTGGATTACAATAGAGGCACCCATTAGTACAAAAGAATACTGACATCTAAACCCAATGTACAATCTAATATGAGTGTAATTTAATAAATAATTAAACACAAAAACATTGTTTAGATACCGTCATACTTCAAAAGAACAGGATTCAACTAAATCATTGATAAATTCAACAATTGAGAGGCGTTAAAATAGTACCTTACTTAGTGACGAAGCTGCAAATGTCGCCCCCATGAAGAAACCAAAACAACATATCAAGGGTGATAGTCGTAATAAGCTTTGTACGCCATTTGATCTCCTAAAAGTTGCATCCTTTCAAAATCAATAAGCACAAAATAACTTGGATCACAAAACCAAAATAATTCAACCATCAAGAACATCATTGAAACCTCCAATAACGCTAAAATACAACGGCATCTAAAAAATGTCTATTAAGATACCTTGCCCAATAAATATGAGGAATTTGTATGGTTTGCAAATGTCCTTTCCTCAAAAACTTTCACTTGATAATAATTCCCAAGTAAATTAAATCAAAAATTGATAATAACGCATATTAGATGTTACAATAAAGTTGACGCAACTAAAACAATATTTGGCTGTTGCAAAGAGGGTAAATCTTAATATATGACAAATGCCATATCATAAATAAATAGATTTTTAACAATAAAACATGTCACATAAAGTACATAAGAACAATATTAAAGAAACAATTTTGACATATAAACCCGAGCGATTAGTATAAGTTCTTACCAATTAACATGTATAAGTCAAAAAACTGAAGAAGATATCAAAGTTTTGTAATTTAAACGAAGTTGACCATATGTATAAGTCACACCTACACATTTTGAAACACAACATAACTTAAATTTAAAAATTTTGCTACAGTTATCCATTAATATGAAAATATATTGGTCGAAATCTTGAAAGTATAAGACCTCTACACAGTTTATGTAAAGCAACAAAAACTTAAAGTAATTTTTTTTAAGTCTAGGTGTTGGCTGATTGTAAATTTTCTATTAGAACTCAAAAGGTTCATAATAATAGTATCTTTTGTACCTTTGTTTATGTATTAAAATTCCTCCTGTATGTTAAAAATCATAGATCGTTTTTACAACCTGTCAAGCTCTACAACAAACAGTTAAAACCAAAATAATACGTAGGAGAAATAGATGCGCGCACAGCAAGATACCGGAAAGAAACACAAAACGCAATTTGATCATGGATTCAACACCTTGCTTTTCGATAGTGATCTCGCAGCCATGTACAAAAAGAAGTTATGCTTGAAAGTTAGGATAAAATCCAACGAAAACTTTCATGCCGAAATAGAACTGGAAGCGATGTTTATAATCATCATGATAATTAAATTAATTGTAAATGCCTCATTATGCGAGAAAGAAAAATTACTTTATACCAGAATGGTCATCAGAAATGATTTTGAGACAATTTGTTCTTCAACACTTTCAAACATCATCTGAGAAGGTAGAAACAAATAAATATATATCACCATAAAGATAATCCATTCAATTTCAACAATGAAAAAATATATATCACATTAAAGATTACAAAACTAAAGAATTTAATTTTCCTTTATAAATCACAACTAAAGCACAAAAACAATTTGGGTGGTTAAAATGAAACCACCACCAACAACGGCAAGACCTAAAGAATCCATATATACAAAAGCATGTTGTAATCAAGAAAAATAATCAGCTATTTAGGCATAAACAAAAGCAACTACCAACAGATAACAATCACCTACAGCAAGAAATCCTGGTTTGATAGAGAGAGAAAGTGGGAGAGGCGACCGGATGTTTGGCCGCTGGTGGTGCCCGTCCTTTCGCAATCACAGCCATCATTTTTTTTTTCTTGCATCATCTTTATCACTGCCATTGCCGAGGGGAACACGGAAACACTTCAGCCCTAGAAACAACCGCCGCTCCACCATCGCATGACCGCCATTGCCGACAACAAAAGAACCCTAATGTTTTTGAAGATCGGTCTTTCAAGATCCATCTTCATCCCGTCATCGTCCTTTGATAAAAGGCAACCTGTTCATCTTTCTCCCTCTCTCTTTTTTTTTTCTTTTGATGCAAATGCCACGAAACATATTCTTTTGCCAACTGGAAACCTAAGCAACCAAAACATCATTTCCACCCCCTTGATTAAAAATAAACGGCCCTGATTTGTTGTTTCACTATTCATTTCAGTTCTTTTTTAATATAGACTAGGATTCTTCCTCACGCGCATTGCGTGAGGAACTTCGCAACATGAGTGAATCACAAAATACGGATACAGAAACACATCGTTCAACCTGTTAGACGCTTAATGCCATAATTAGAAACAAAGAGACATGTATAAGAGTGGAATAAAACTGATTTATAATTTACCATATATGATCAATGAGCTAACATGAAAAAAGTTAAAAATAAAGATTGCTTTTTGTTTATGTTAGCTTAATTAAAGTCTCTCATTCTTTCCTCTGTTTCCCTGCAAAACCAACTAAATAAGATGAATGTCAATAGCACACTTAACTTTAATTTATTTTTGCTTCTTAGTGCCAGCTTTAGCTACATATACAATTATGAATAGGTAAAGTTATAGATATTGTTTTTCATATATGTGTATTACACTTTATTAAGAATTGCAACTTACTGATTCATTTGTGGTTCTTAAACGTCCATAGCTTTTCGTTTTCAAACCTCTTCAAAGCCATCAAGTTCATCTTAGACAAACCAAAAGCCAGCCACACTAAAACTTACCGCTGCATAGCCATCTTTGTGGTGCTTAAACGCTCGTAGCTTTTCCTTTCCAAACGTCTTCAAAGCCATCACTTTCATCTTAGACACGCCATAAGCAAGCCACATTAAAACTTACTGTTGCATATCCATCTAAATGCATTGTAGTTATAGTATACAAAATGTACAAAATACCTTGTTGTTGTGCAACATTTGCATTATATCCGCCTAACCATCTGATTTCAGATTCTTGGTAACAAATTGCCCTTACCATCACAAATAGTTTTGTCAATGGGAAGGTAGTAACATTTGTTTTCTAAACACAAAAGTGATTATAACAACGATGGAAACCTTGTGCATAACACAGTAAATGATTAGGAAAATAATGAACAGAGTTGGTTTTTGCAAAAGAAATTTATCAAAGTTCTTAAATTTTCTTACGAAAATGTCATAGTTTGATCTCACGTCATTAAGTTGTTTTCCAAGACTTATGATAGCAGACAATAGTATCCATAGCCAACATACCTACTGCTGTAACACCTTATTCACCCACAATAATATTTTGTTAAAATTAAGCAACTACATATGAATTTTGTCCACGAAAACAAAGGAGCACAATCATTTTACCCAATCAGATACATTCTGCTATGCAAAGTGAGAAAATATGGAGAATCTTGGTGGTAACAAAGGTTAACAAAATAACAATCTACCATGAATTACATTAAAGGAAACAATGGTTTTAATAGGGGTGAACACAGTGATTCTTCGCTCCATTCCCCTCATATAAAATCACTATATAAAGGAAATTTAAAATAAAAAGGCTACATCATTGTGGTGGACCAGAACTGTTCGGAATCTTTAAAAAGTTATTTGAGTTTATATCTTTTAACCACATTATTTAATTCATATACCTGAACCATAAGAAGGGATGGGGGCAGCTGAAAGTTAAACCAGCTTATCATCCAAATCTAATTAATTGAAACATATAGATTTTAACCATAAAGTTATTACAACTCAATTCAATGGAAAAAGCTACCTAGGAAAAATAAGACTAAACCCATATGTAAAACAAAACAAAATACTTAAATGAATTTAACCTCACCTTGCATTCTTCTGATCCGCCCAACATGCAAAGCAGAACCCCACCATCCTCTAATTGACCATATTTACTAAGAAAAATAACATAAAACTAAAATGAAGATTGGGGGAAAAAGCATAATGAACTAACAATCTTCAAATTCAAACACTACCCTTTAAGGAATCTATGATTGGAATTTGCTATAAGCTACTTAACATCAAACCTTTCCACTGTTTAATTTGCAACTTCACCTGCAACAACCGAAAACCCTAATATGATCCATAAAGCCTTCAACTTTAGGTTCGTTGTATAACAATATAGCTTTCAACTTTGGGTTTTGTTGTTTATCATCAAACCCCCGTCGATAATCAAAGACCCTTAAATGTGAAGATTACCTGAATTTGGTGGGAACATAGGAGAATCGTGCAAGACAACGCAATAGAAAGGAGGCTAGACGACCAAAGGAGAAAAGGGCTTCATCGGTGCCGCAGCTTCTCTTCTCCCTTTGGCGGTGGCGTTACTGCCGGCTGTTTCATATTTAACGCATGTTCCTGATGATCACCGGCAATTATTCAATTTTTGGAGAGAGAAAGCAAGAGGTGAAAAGGAAGCGGAAGGGACACGTGGGTAGCCAAAATTAAATAGATCACACCTGTGAAATACCAAAACTACCCTGGCTACTGTTCATTCCGTTTCTTCTTTAATATATAGGGTAACTAGTGATTAGCCTGCCCGCGCTTCGCGGCGGGGCTATTCCGTTTTTAAAAATAAGTAAGAGTCAAAGCTGAAAATATGTAGGAGTCGAAGCATATATCACGTACCGGTTCACACAATAAAGCCCAAAATGATCGAGATACAAATGCGTGTGTGTATATATATATTAAAATAAGTTTGCGATCACGTATGTTACTTATTTTAATTAAGATCTTCATAACGTGTTTAGAGTGTCAATAGCAGCCAGCAGGTTTTGTCGGTTTTATCGACATTAGTCACCTTGTAGCTTCTGTGGTCATCATTACGAGTAAATGTAAGGTAATTAGTAAAAGAAAGTGAAGCAAGTTGCATGTATAACAAACCCAAAGTGACAAACAAAACAGCCGTTCGACACAACAATACATGTTAGATTATATGGTTCAATACCATCAATGACTAAAACCAGTAACAAAATCTTTAACAGTCGTCATTGTTAACTTGAAGTCGCCAAAAAAAAAACAATTGATGACAACAATGCACACTTCAGACAACAATGCACACTTTATACAAAAGATGACATGTCAAACTATTCTTAATCCAGAATAGAAAACAATAGTTTTCAACAAACAACAATAATTGTTTTTAACATATTCTTCATAAATTATAAGAGTAACTATGAGTAATAAGTTTGTAAACAATGCACACTTGATGATAAGACACATAATGTATAAAAACTTTTGGTCAAATAACTGAAAATAATTTGGAAAACAAAACTATTATCGGTTATTAAATATAGAATAAATAATATAGAAAACAAAAAAAAAATACATATGAAAGAAAACTAATTAAGAAACCATTAAAGAACCTATTAATATCACAAAGTATGAACCTGTGTGGCTTCACTCTGCTCTACTCTACATAGCACTATAGGAGGCTATCACCTCCACTCATTAGCCTACTATGTTGAGATGTTAGGTGCCAGTAATAAACGACAAAAGAGTTACTGTTCGTCAAAGTTTGTAAATTCATATTAACTAGTGATATACCGGATCGCGCGTTGCGTGATAGGATGTTTGATTTTGGTAATCCGGACGTCATATATTCCAGTGATCTTCATTGGTTGTTTACATCATTACTACAAAAGCCAAAGTCTGGTTTTATGAAGTTGGTGTTACTACAAAAGACAAAGTTTTGCAACTGTGTACGTTGAAGATTCTAGGCTACGATTGGTATAATTTGTGCCCAATAAATGACCAATCAACATCGTTACTACAAAAGCTTACCGCTTTCATAGCCAAAGTTGTTCAATGCCCGGCATTTGGTGACCTGTTTATCTTGGTGAAAGTAAACATGTTTTTATAATCGGCCTGCAGGAAAACATGTATTTTGGTTTAACACGGATATTGTATGTCCATTCCTCTTCTTGTTCGGTGTTGTTGGATGCTTTGCCTTCTTTAATGATCAGGTTGCTCCTTTATCCCTATGTGTAGTAGAAGATCTCGATAGTCAGCCTATTGGTGACATATTACAATAAAATTAATGGTGACTCTGGAGCACTAGTAAGCTACTACTTTATAGTCTTGCCGATTGTTTTTTTGGCAAAATGGATGCACAAAAACGTCGCCCTAACAACATGCATTTTATATACTAATACTTAACTACCACAAGGGTACAACTAATACTGCTTTATTCAGTTGAAAGTTGTAGACTTGAGTGGTGTTGATATGCAAAAACCACAAAGAATAGAAATAGCGACATCATAACATCATGTTTTCCATAGCTCATCAGTTTGCTACTAATGGCATCTTCAATTCCACTAAGAGGCAAAAAAGATGGGGTTTCTTTAGAAACATATTTATAATATTTAAAAAGCATAGCCTCATACAAATCATAATTCAATCTAACAATTGATACTTACAAGAAATCTTGCAAAATCATATATCTAGTAAGCAATAAATTTCATAAGAAGCAGAGAGCATGGAACATTTAGATGACGCCTGTAACCATAAGCACCTACGATGCAAATTTAAGAAGCTTCTCGGGTGTTGTATGAAATCGGCTAGCTATCCTTCTATAAAATTCCATTCATTTGTAATCTTGCATCTCTAATATACATGCCATATAGTTCAATGCTTACAACTTCTATTGTGAATGTGGATTTTGATTGTTTAGAGGCCGCCATTAGGAGGTTAGTCTAAAACAAAGAAAAACACCTAAATTAGACCCGATATCTAAACCAAAGCTAATCACATTTACACTGTTGTTTAAAGCTCGCACATCCACATTCATATAACTCTATAAATTTAGAGGAAAAGAACAGGTTTTGTAAGCCCAAAATAAAATTAGATTAAACCACAGGGTTAGAGTAAAAATGAAGCACAACCAGAGAGGAGATCAAAGCAAAAAAGAAAAAGAAACTTTCTTACCGACGAATGGAGCTGAATCGAACTCCGCCGACGGTTCCTTTTCTAGGAATGTTAACAAAAAGGTTTGCTCCGACAACCAGGCACTTCTTATCTTTTCATGCCTACAATGCAAAACATAATAAAACAACAATCACAATTTAACTATTTACTAAACTACAGACAAATGTAAGAAGCGTAGAAGTTTCTGAAATAAACATTGAAGTTGATGCCTTATTATATTAACCAGCATTGATTTCCCGTATAGCTTGATCATATTAAGAACTCTTGTATTAGGCATCATCAACAAAAATGCCATTTGAGTTTAAGGAAAGACATGGATTCCAAAACTCACAAACTTAATGAAACAACCAAACTTACAATCATAAAAAGATATGTACATGATGCTAAAATGATATGTATTTTCTTTGGGTTTTTGTGTGTTGAAACAAATATGATCATGGCCCTGCTATTAGGAACCCTTCAAGTCGCAATGTCAAAGAGGTCTGTGCAAGTGATGACATATTAGTATGGTTTCATATGCATGTACTCTTGCACATGATCCGCTAGAGCTTGATAATATCTAAAGATGACAGGCCTTGCAGAGTGCAGTAGACTGAATCATTTGAAGTCTGACCATACTCCTAGTTCTTTCTCCCATCCATCCCCAAATGAAACATCACCTATCAAAAGTATCCTACCAATTTAGATAACATATTCACTGATTAAAGTAATTTTGAACCCACTAATTAAAAGGTATACACCTATAAAGGCCGAATACCCGCCCGGATAAAAGAAACGATTTTAAAACCTAAACAATGAAACCATGTAGGATCATCGTCCCTTAGGTGTTAGACAGCGGATAGGCCGACCCACCGGTCTAAAACAACAACTCAAGTGCCGGAAAATAAAAAAAGAGACTGAAATCTTACCGAAAAACCTTAGCCCCTTTAATCTGTACGTGGCTGAATACAACCACAGACAGGGCCAAACGGTGACCTGTGCTAACCGTCATCCTTGTTTCCATCATGATTTCGTCTTGCTGTACCCACACCCACGTCAAAAACTAAATATTAGAAAGGGTTTAAGGGTTCTAAAAGTACCTCTCCGGTGAAGATGTGATGGATGCCCTTACCTTTTCTCTTAACAAATCGGAATCGGAGAACTTGATTATATGGTTATGTAAACACGGAAGGAAGGTGATGTTGATGGCAGACTATCAACAAAGCTGGTAATAATGATGGGTTAGATAGACGACCATTGAAGGTGAGGAGAGAGAGCGAAGGGGTGGATCTATACAGATTTTACACCACTATGACAACCATTGAAAAGGAAAACTGGACACGTGTTGGTGGTGAGACCTGTCAAAGTACCCTTCATTTAAACACTGTTGTGAATCTACAACCGTGAATCTAGAAATAAACGGCCAAAAATTGGAGAGTTACTATTCCTTCCGTTTCTTTATTAACTATAGGGTAATATTATGTAATAGTAATTAGTGATATCCTTTTCAAAGCCAATTAATTCATGTTTAAAATTGTTTTAAGAAAAATAGAGCATGTGGTGAAGTAATATATGTGAGTCAAAAGTTGTGTGCCACAATACTAGAAAAGAATATTCGAGTTAACAATCATGTTCCTTTTTATCGTCTTGCATTGTTGATCATTTTCTATGAGCTATATATCGTCCCTTTGTAATTAAAAACAAACCCCGCAATATTTACTCCCTAACCTGTTCAAAACTTGTTAACTATTTACTCCCTAACACTTTAAGTTGATGTGAAATCAATATAAAAAAAACTAATTCGTTTAGGACCTCCAAAATGATTGAGCTGTATTATGTCTTTCACTCCGGTTCTTAACGTCCACCACTAATATCATTGTTTCTTTAGCCGAGAAGGATGTCTTGACATTCCCAACGTCGTGTTGGACCCAACTTACAAGATGATGCATTAGCATTGATCCAATCATATTTGAAGCGTTGGTACGCCCTCTGTCTTGGCTATCTGCACACCAATAACAATGAGATGGTAGCATAAGCGGTTGACTAATTATTTCCCAGCGCAATCCAATCATGCGTGAGTGTTTTTAAAGATGGAAAATTGTAGCCTAGCAACAAACATGTTATTTGGGTGAAGAGTTATTTAAAGATGGAAAATTGTTTTTGTTACTAGGGTAACAAGTTATTTAAAAAAGTATATAATAGTATTTGTTAACATATGTTCGTTAAATAACAAAAGCATACAAAAGACTTGTAACCTAATGATATCTAGTATGTATAAAATTGTGTTCTTTTGTATAAGGTTGAGTGTTTAAGTATTTATGACATCACGACAAACATTGATATAAATTTGTTAATAAAATTAGATAAGAATGTATGTTTTCTAATAAAAGGATTGAAAAATCAAATAAATCTATATAAAAGAAATTCTAGGAGCAACAAGTGCTAGTCAACATGTGTGTGCTAACAAACCAACCATCAAAATAACATATTAAAGCACCTTTAACCACTACAAATACCCAACAATAGTTGTATTCACAATTAATTCCAACAAAATCAAGCATCTTTCATACTTCATCTGCAATTAATTCACTATGGCTTCTGTTTCTACGGAGGTTGAGATCTTTACCTCATTTCCTGCTGATAAGCTTTTCAAAGTCGTCACTAATCTCCATAAGCTCGCACCTAAGGCAGCTCCAGAAATTTACAAATCCATGACCATAGTAGAAGGTGATGGAGGTGTTGGAACAATCATGAGTCACGTATATGGCGACGGTATGAAATGCATCACTAAAAACATTTTGTTTCACAACCTGTATATTCTATTGGAAAATTCGATTTTAATATTTCAAACTATTAGCCAATATTATCTCAACTAACACTTTCACCGGTATTAATCCCAACTTTCGATTTTGTTACTAATAATAGTTTCAATCTAACTGTTTATTAATTACGGTAGTTTTTTTTATGATGTATCACATAATGTGGCTCGTGACGTGACGACATAGTTGTAATTAAAAATATAAATATATTACTCAATTTTTATAGAAGATCACAGTGGCGGATCTAGAAGAAAAGTTTAGTGGTAACGTAAAAACTTGTTTTTACCGTACATGTATTTTAATAAAAGAAAAAAACCATAATAATAAAGGGTTCGAAAGAAGATCATTCAAATCAAATTTATTTGGGATTGAAGGAATTGATCCCGAAAAAATTAAAACCGAAGGAGTAGTTGACCCAACATCATCATCAATTGGTTGCATGTCATTATCATTATTAGAATCAATATCCTTCTCTTCAAATTTTCTTTTAAATAAAATTGCCAATAAAAACTTGTTTTTTCATCTTTCAAATTTCTAATTTTATAACAAATAACACAAAAAGATTGCAAATTGCATTTAAAAATAACACAATTCAAATCCCAAATTTCAATATCAAATACCTAATTCATCTTTCAAATCCGTACTTTATATACCTAATTTCATAAGTTTAAATATTAGAAATTGAGCCAAATAACCATTAGCTTATATCCTTCTCTTGAAATCTTTCAAATCACTAATTTGTATAACATATAACACTTAAATATTAGAAATTAAATAACATAAACTCTAAATCCTAATTTAATAGTGTAATAGAGTAAAAAATATATAGAAATTGTTACATTGAAGTGAGCGGTGAAAGATCATAGGTGGGCGGTGGCAAGGGCCACAACAGCAAGTGACAAGTCAGCGGTGGTCGGTCGGTGTGCCGAACGACAGGCGTTTCAAGGTTTCCACTGCAGAGGGTGGTTGGCCGGTGTGGGTGAAGGGTGGCTATGGGAAGTGTCGTTGGCCGATGAGTGTTTATTTTTTTCTTTTAAGTTTTATATTTGATTTTTTATTTGAACTATTTAGTTATAAGTTTTGGGCTTTTTAAGATGTTTGGTGTTTTTAGGCTTAAATGTAATTTTGGGCTTGTTGATTATTATTGTATTGAACTATTAGGTATTTTGGGCTTATTAGTTATTTATGTTTTTATAAAATGTAATGTTTTTTTATAAAATATTAGACTATTGTTTATAAAATTTTAAACTTTCTATGAAGTGTTGAGTTTAAAAAAAAATTAGGGGTAATGTAATATTTTCTTAGGGGTAACGTAAACTATAAATTTTATTTTTTTTTACACAAAATCGTAATTTTTTTACGCTACCCGTTAAAAGTTGAGGGGTAGCGGAGATAAAGGTAGATCCGCTCATGGAAGATCATATTTTGAAGTTATTCAACGTAACACTTTTGTTGCTAGTTCAGTAGTTTGGAGAGAAACAGATGCAAAATTGAATGATAAATTTTTATGTTTTATTTTAATTATATAATATGTCATGTCACATGCCATGTCACACGCTATGTCATCACAAACTAACGAAGTTAACGAACAATTAAATTGATATTGTTATTGGTAATAAAATTGAAAGTTGGAATTAATACTAGTCAAATTGTTAGTTGTATTACTGATCGCTTGAGTCTAAAATGCAGGTGTACCATACACAACATCAAAGCAAAAGATAGATGCTGTTGATGTTACCAACTTTTGTTTAGATTTCACAGTTTTTGAAGGTGACATTTTGTCGGATTACTTAGATTCAATCAGTCATCGTGTTAAGATATCACCAACTGCCGATGGTGGTGCTGTATACAAGCACACGACGGTGTTTAACTGTAAAGGCAAAAAAAAACCAACCGAAGAGGTACTTAACCAAACCAATGAAGGCTACAAGAAATTCTTTAAGGCAACTGAGGCTTACATGCAAGCCAATGCTGATGCTGTTAACGTTTTATTTTCTTAATTAAAATGCTTATTCGGAGTTCAAATGGTTTCATGTGTTTCTCTACTGTTTTTCTGCAGGAATAAATGAACAGAATGTATCACTTTTCTAGTATTTAACTATTTTTGTTTGTGAAGTATCAGTATTTATAAATGTTACATAAATGTATATCAATTTAGAGGGACATTTAATTGAGAACTAAACATTTATAAAAAATAAAAAAAAACCATTTCTAACCACACGTTTTTATTTTTATTTTTTAAAAGTGAACTAACTTTTTGTAAGGAACCAAAATAATCATTTCTAATCACATATTTTTATTTTTCTCTTTTCTATATTATAAAAGTGTACGAAAATTATGAGGGGTATTTGGGTACTTTATTTACACCTACATGTGTTTTAACCTCAATTATTTGAGAAAATTAAATAGGATATTTTTGTCACAATATTTTATTTCACTTTAAATATTCGTATTAGATTCTATTCTTTTTAAAAAAATGATGTTGATAATTTTTTGTTTTAATGAATCAATATGTTTGGCACACCCAAGTTTCATGAAACATATATCATGAATAACATATCCGTAATCATTGTTACAAACGAATTTATTCAAACTAGTATCAATGTTACAAACGAATTTGTTATATAAAAAAATGAACTGATATATTTTTGTATCGCCCTAAGTCATGTAAATATGACTCAAAAAATTGTATCACAAAGTGACAAAATTTGGACGTCAATATTAGGTGATGAATATATACTCGCCTACCCCATCCGATCTCGATCTTATCATCGCCGCCCATTTTCAATTCTGTTCCAAATTAATACCCTCTACCGATAAAACACACATTAGAAAGCCACATTTATGTAAAAACAACCTCAATTAACTAACAATACAAGTATGTGAATCTTATCATTCAATCATCGATTTTGATCACAAGAACTGTCATTAATTATTGTTATTGTTCTGGAGTTTTACTATAAATCGATTAGTTTACTCAAATCTCATTTGTTTATAATATTTCTTTGACACAAAATTACCAGTTATTTTAAAATTAAAAGTATTATACACCATTTAGGTTTTGATTCACATCATAAAGTTATTCATTTATATTTTGGCATCCCTATTAAGGTTATTTTTTATTTGTAAAGTACAATTTAAATCTCGTTTTGTATTGAATTTATATGCACCGATGCACATATGCATATATGCATAGATGCACATATGTGTGTATGCATATTTTTTCACTTGCTTATATGTGCACACACACAATACTCAAATTATTAAAAAAATATTTCTCGTGAATTGTCATGTAAAAAAGTAACTAAATTAACATTATAAATTATCATAATACCCTTACTAATAAAAAAAATCTTGAAATTAAAAAGAAAAAATGAGTGTCTGGAAATGATTTTTTTGATTCTTTACAATTTTTGGTTCTCAAGTGAATGCATCCCTATCAATTTATTTAACTAATTATAATCAAGTTTATCCTTTTCAAAACTGTGACTATATATGAACCTAGATAGCAAACTCTTTCACGATTCCATGAAATGGCTCCCACTTAAAATCAGGGGACTTTTACAGACTAATGGTTCCTAGGTTATCCTTTGGCGAAGAGAGGATCGATCAATCTGTTGGTGAATCTTCATGAGGAATTGCCGAAACTTGGAGTGAGACAAAGACTTCATTGATGGATCAATGATCGATGTTACCGCCTAGATCTTTAGTGGACAAATCACCCGTGAATTACAAATTCATTGTCATTATGGAAGAGCGATATATCTTTAAGAGACGCATCATCAACAAATTCTTCCGTTGGATAGCTATTTTTAACAAAAAGTATATTGATAGAGTTCATAAATTGAAAAGAAAAATGTTTTAAAGAAATAAAAATAAATTGTAAATTAAAATATTTTTCATATATCTAAAAATATATATATTAAGATACAAAATATGTTCATACAATAAAAAGTTATCTAGTTAAGGTGAAAGAGGGGTCATGAGGAGTGACGAGTGAGAGGTCACCAGTTGCTTGCCCATAAAAGTGATACCGGCTCATTAAACCAGTCATGGTAAGAAGGAAGAAAAAAACTATTTACTTGATATAAAAACATAACTTTATGTAAGATATATTGATGCTTCAAGTGTTCCTATCACTGATAATGACATAGTGGCGATCGTGAAGGGTCTTAAAATCAAAGAAAACATCCTTTATTCCCATTTCTCCCGTCTACGGCACTATGCTCCCATATCTGTAGTTATATGTTTCATAAACATTAAACAAGTAAAATAAGTCTAAAATCTTACTGCAACTGTGAGAACTAGCATAATGCTGTTTTTTCTTCAACAATTTAAGTGCACCACTTAGAGGTTCTTTATGCTTATTCTTACTCCACAAGTAAGTCAACACATCATCGATAAACATGATGATATACTTAACCAAATAAGGTTTACAAACAAAATCCATAAAGTCTATGAACAGTTACAGGCCATTCATCAAATAGAATTACATAACCAAAGAATGATGATTGTATCACGTCTTGAAACAGTCTTTGGTATATCCTCATTTTTCATCTTTAATTATGATGACCAGAAAGCAGATATATTTAAAAAATATAGCTTGATCCTAGGGCCGTCTCAACGGTTTTAGGGGCCCAAGTGAACCACGAAAACGAGGCCCTTCCTAGCACCAAACATGCACTAATTCACTAAAACAACTAAAAAACTGAGTTGCAATCAAACATAATTTGGCAACTGTAACTAAACAAACACAAAATTCTCTAATTAAAGTTCAACTTTTAAAATTCAAATGCTAACAATCAACTTAATTTTTATTAGAAAAACACATAAATTTGCATAACACACAATCAAATGCAAACAATCAAGTTATTTATTATTAATATTTTTGACCCATAAATCCCAACTAATAAATTTCAAGCATAAATCTCAAGTTCAACTATCAAAATACAAATATAAACGTCAAATTCAAGTTCAACTATATTAAAATCCAGCATATTCGAACTCATATACTGTATTGGAATCATAATCGATATTCTATAATTAAACAAGTATATGTCAAACTCAAATAGAAATCAAACCATGTCGGCATATCACATAATCAGAATGACAAAATCGACATTTGAAGCTTTGAGACTTCGAAGACACTAACCTGATCTATAATTGAAGCCTTTAAGGTCTGAGAAATCGAAGCCTTCTACGCTCGATCCCTTGATCGAAATCGGAATCAGAATGATAGAATCGAAGGCTTTGACCGCATATAGATATTCAAGTCTCAAGACATACCTTAAAACTTGGTTCTGGGCTTCTATTTCTCGTCTCCCAGATTAAATTGCCCAAAAAAGCCCAATACAAAACTAATTGAAATATTTTTATAAATTGGGGGCCCTAACATTTCCTGGGCCTGAAGCCCCTTGCTTCACCCATCAAGCTGTTGGGCCGGCCCTGCTTGATCCCTTAAACTAATTGATAAAACCATTGATCCTTGCTAAAGGATATTGGATTTTCATCGAGACTTTGTTTGTACTCCTATAACCAATGCGCGCCATCCTTCTTCTTTACTTTACAACGATAAAGAAGTTGGTTCGATGAATACCTTATCTAAAGCTCCTCTAACTGCTTCATCAGCTCTTGCATCTATACTAAAGCTAATCAGTAAGGCTCTTTTGTTATTGCTGCAATCCTAGGTACCATATCAATATTAAATCCACTTGCCTATTTGATGGTATCCTATCAATAGTCTTTACAATAGTCTTTTGTACGTACGTATGTAAGTACCAACGTAGGTACGTACATACGTACGTACGTAGTACGTATGTATGCATGTAGGTATATATGTATGTAGGTACGTACATACGTACTTATGCATGTCTATGTGTGTATGTAAGAAAGCTTTTGTCGATTGCTTGAAAGAAGTAAGTTCTATATTTAGAAATTGAGATTTGGTTGGTCTTCCATGTATCAAGGTAGAAATCCCTAATGGAATCGACTTAAATCAATAAAAGCATTTCAAATTACTTTATCTCTATCCTTATAGTCGGTTCAGCAAAGTCTCTGAACGATGTAAATCCACCACTAAGACAATCTCCGTGTTTCCTCTCTGCCACAAGTTTTGTGTGTGTGTGTGTGTAATATATATGTGTGAGAGAAAGATCAAACAATAAAATCAATGTTCCTAAAAAGATAAAAAAAAATATCTATTTTAGTTAAAACCAATTTAGTTAAAATCTTATTGTTTGTTTGTTGTTTATTGTTTATACCATTTTAAAAATGTTGTTCTTATCTGCTTTTTATTATATGATAGTTTTCTATTTGTTGTTAAATGTGTTTTTTAGGGTAAAAATAAAGCATCCAATGATTAAATAATACATTATGCGTTTTTATATGTAAACAACGTATTTGTTTATAGTAAAACAACGTAGAATCCGCTTTTTTGTTAATAAAATGACACAAAATCTCTCTTTATTGTTAATCTAGTATAGACGTAAGTAGTATCGGTTTTGTTGTACCAACAAACAACAAATTATGTGGTGTTTTATGTCAAAACAACACAATTTTATATAGTGTCATTTTTAAACATATATTACAATATTATACTCAAATTAAAAATAAAACATATTTGATTTGGTGGTATAATTTTTCTTAGACGTTAATATCATATAAAAAATATGAATGTTTAGAAAATATGAGTGAACATGAAAAAGTTAACAAAAAAGATTATTTTATATATATACTTCTCCATCTTTTTTTCTCCACTTGAATATTATCACTTGATTAGTCTTTTATTAAAATCTAAGTAGTGATTCGTGTACTATTATGATTAAATAAAAAATAAAATGTTAAATAAAAAAAATATGTTGATAATGTGATCTAATTCACGGATAGAATAATGTGATGTAACTATATTAAATATTAGTAATATGCAAAAACAAACATGAAACATATGTCATGAAATATTAAATTGTTATGTGCCCACAAGATAAAGATCATTGTTAAGAATAAAAAAAAATACCACAAATTACATTAATTTATAAATACTTTTAAGAAATGAAATTTAATTAAGTACAACACAAAACTCGTTACGTCATATATAACGAAAACATGATTATTATAATTTTTAGTTATGCCACTTACTTTCTAGATTATCTCTTAATATAATTTAATCGTTTTTTTTACTTTATGCTCAAAATAATTTAAAAAGTTTTAAATGTTCAGTAAATAGTTTTTTTATAGTGGTGACAATAAACGATTATTCACATTTTAATAAGATTAGATCAATAGACATTAGTGAAACTTTTATTTTCAAATCAATAAAAATTTAAAAATCAATATGAATTTATTAATGTTATGTAACTACATTTTCACAAATAATAAGTGTTTTATTTTTAAACAGCTAACAACTAATTTTGATATCATGAAAAACCTGATATGAAAAAATTGTTTTCATTAGAAATAATTAAATGAGATTATTTATGTCAATATTGATTAGTCTATAATTAGAATAAAAAAATAACCAAAGGATGTTAAATTATAAAAATTCTTACATATTTCACAAAAAAAAAATTTCAGTCAATAAATTTTTTTTTTTAACTATTAGAGTATAACACATTTGAGTATTTAACATGTAATTATTGCAGATCAAATGACTTACAATAACTAGACATTGTGACCCGTGAGTTGCCGAGGGTTTCTTTTGTGTTTGATTTTTTTTATTAATTGTGATTCATACGTTGCTATGGGTAAGAATCTCAGACGAAATGCTTTAAAAAGACAACATAAAAAATAGTTTAACTGATTTGTAGTATTATTAAGAAATTACGTTATATATTTTGAACTCTTATATTTTTATAAACACTCCTCAAATATTTGTTGTTAGTTGATAATAATACTAAAGAATCCAAACTAATATAATGTTAATTTTATATTATATATTTTCTATTTTTTATAAATAAATGAGATTGTAGTTTAAGTGTATATTTAATGCATTAGAGTCCAATTTATTATTTTATATTAAATTGTTTCATATTTTAGCTAAACAGAAAGTGTTAATGTTAACAAAAAAATGGTAAACGATAAAATTAAATAACTATTTAGAAATTGAAAACTATTATAAAAATTTAAACATGATTAAATACATAAAATCAAACATGTAATTCGTAAAAATAAGTTAATTAAGGCGGAATACTTGTCAGTTTTATTAGTAAGATCATTGTGACTAATGTTAGAAGGTTCATCTGTACATGAAAAATTTTTTTTTTTGAACTTTTAGACATAATGTTTATTGCTGTAAAAAATGTGATGATAGCATAATATGTGCAATTGAAAAAAATTATGGTGGATCAAATAATCATCCAAATGTATGAAAGTTGATTTCATAATTAAAAATCAAAACATTACACATATTTATGATGTTTAAAGAAAAATATAAACGAGAAATAACATACGTAATATGAGATCGATTAAACTTCATATAAATTTTAATCCGTGCTATTAAGAGTTGTTTGCGAAAGCAAAGAAGATATATAACGTTATAAGGTTTGAATGCGATAATACCATACTTTTATGTGTCATGATATCTACTATGTTAAAATATTAAAAAAAGATCTGATTGACAATAATAAAGAATGATTTATCAATAACAAAGTTACACAAAAACCATTATCTTAATGTCTAAAAAATTATTTTCCAAACAAAATATTATCAGAATTGAACTTTAGAAAATCATTATCATATTAAATTATTATATGATAGGTAAATTATAGGAATTAAGTTGTGATTATAAAAAATAATATTTCAACTATTAGGATGTTGTTATCATATTAAATAAAATTTTATTTATTTCTAAAATGTTAACAAATTTGTAAAGTTTTACTTAAATGATTTTTCATTTATATTCTTAAAAATATAAAATAAAATTTAGATTTAAGTTTGAAAAGTATGACATTATTGATTTTTATTTAATATAATAGGTTTATTGTGATGATAACACGTGACAAATCATAAGTGGACACCCTAAGTGAAGACCATGTAACACTCTTGTAATTTTTTAATTAATATTTATAGATTTCAATGATCTAAATTGTTTTTTAGACAAAATAAACTTCTTACTAGAAGCACCATGTGTGTGTATGTATATAACAAATATACATATAAATTAATTTAAAAATCTTTTTAAAAGTAGTAAAATAAGTTTCATTAAATAAATTGTTAATAATATAGAAGCTTTCAACCACAAAACAATTTTTGTCGGTTATAAGTTTCTTAACCCACAGATATTACTAATTCAATGGTCGTATTTTTCTTAGAATAATAAAGGAAAACACGTGACAAATCATAACTGGATAAAAGGACTTACTTGTAGCCTAGCATTATTTTGTGTACGGGTGATGAGAATTATACAAAAGATATATACCTCTATGGTGTGATTTCAGGTTGCGATCCTAGAGAGGGTGGGGCGGTGTTCCCGCTCGACCCACACATTCTTTGAACATTGCTTCTCCATCCAGCATGGTATGATCTAGAACACTACCTTAGCTTCTTTATATCCCGCCCTAAGCTATATCGCATCGACTCTCTCCCCTTCAAAGGTATTTTTTTTTTCAAGTGGCTGACGGTTCTCGTCCCATAAATTATAAGAATAGATATGGAGCGTGTGCGAGT
The DNA here is from genome assembly GCA_025506415.1 of Flaveria robusta. NCBI lineage: Eukaryota > Viridiplantae > Streptophyta > Magnoliopsida > Asterales > Asteraceae > Flaveria > Flaveria robusta. The sequence continues at coordinate 21,630,302 of CM046474.1, forward strand.
TAGGTATTTTAAAAAAAGTTATTCTTTTGTTTTTCTGTATTGGTATTTTCTCTTGTAATTCGGAATTTACCATGACATAATAAACTTGCAAATTAAGTATAACAATGAATTATTATATATCACAGCTTAAAACCAGGAAAGTAAACGATGACCAGTTGATGAAACACATCTGCCCCACGAACATGTAACGATTCGTTCAAAAGAATAAAAAATAAAACGAATATGTCACGACTGCAACTAAAAGTATTATAAAATTCATGTTTGATCATCCTTAAAAGGAATCGGTCAAGATTGATGGCTTTCATGTCAACTCCTTCAGTCTATAAATGCCTTCAAGTTTACTAGCATTTCATCACAAACAAACCAACTCTCTACTTAACTATATACATTCTTTCACATCAGTATATCATGACAACAGTTACTAACGAGATTGAAGTTGCTTCTCCTTTTCCGGCTGAAAAGGTTTTCAAGGTTTTTAAGGACTTTGAAACGATCGCACCAAAGGTCAACCCTGCGGTTTTCAAGGCTGTTGAGACGATCGAAGGCGATGGTGGTGTTGGAACCATAAAGCTTTTCACATTCGGTGATGGTAAGCCTTTTGTGAACTTATTTGAACGTGGTTAGTTGTTATTATATATCATTTGTCAGTTTCTCTAAATGAATTTTGGTTTAACACAGCTGTCCCATTCACGACTGCAAAGTACAAGGTTGATTCTTTTGATGAGAGTAGCTTTAGCTATACCTACACATTCTTTGAAGGTGACAACTTGATGGGTATATTAAACTCCATCACCCAACATGTTAAGGTCATACCTTCCGGTGAAGGAAGCATATTCAAGCAGACAGTTATTTATAACTGTAAAGGTGATGAGAAGCCGTCTGAGGAGACTCTTAAGGCAGAAAAGGAATTGTACGAACAAACCTACAAGGCTATCGAGGCTTATGCTGCTGCCCATCCCGAACTGTATTGATTGATTATTCAATCTTTTGAAGTGTGATGTTCACCCGTTTGTCGTATTTTTCTTTTCTTATGGTTTGAAATAATGGACAATGTTCCATGTTGTTTAATTGTTGTGTTCTTGTGAATGAGTAATGTCCTCTAATATATTGCAAAGATTTCTTTGTTTACTCAAATCCACTTTGTCAATGATGAGGTGAACATCAACGAGTTTTACATCAAAGTATGGTAAAATATCATTCTAGGAGAAAATACACTTTCTAATTAAATAAAACTTCATCACTACAAAAGATCATATATGGCTATCAAATATAACTGACTACAAAATATGGATTTAATGTAAGTTTTGAGAATCAAATGAATAAAAATAAAAGACTCCATTTAGACTCTCAAAATAACAAAAGCCTTATAGTAAACTGATAGAACCATTAAAGGGTATTTAATCTGGTGGATCAAATTGATTGTGAAATGTTTAATTTCTGAAAACAATAGTAGAGTTCAAATCTAATAATAAACGAAGATATAAATTTGACGTATAATTAGTAGGGTATGATTTAGCCGTAAATAAAAACTACTAGAACCATCAACTTTTTCACAAAAATTCACTTAATATGAACATGACGAAAAAATATTTTGGTCGTTGTATACAATTTTCATATTTTATCAAATCATCTGCATGATCAAATTCCGACTCAACTATTAAAATGCCCATCTTTCTTGTCCTCACCACTAAATTTATTTCTTTCCCGTCTTCTTCGTTGCACAAGTTAACATGTTTAATACGATTCGTAAATGGATATGGATTGACATATTGCGCAATGTTTAAATAAATGGGTTGACAAGCTAATCCGTTTTATTAATAGAGTTAAATAGATTAAGCTAGATAAAGATCAATTAACTACACAAACCAAATCTGATTATTTTTATAGTACAGGTGAGGGATTATTTTTATAGTGCAGTTGGTAAAGACATTGAATTTTTATAATAAACAAGTTAGATAGAACATCCTCAAATCTGATTATTTTTATAGTGCAGGTGAGAGATTATCGGTATGATTACAACCAAATTCTTGGCTTTGTGACACATTGCAATTTAACATCATCACAAGACCCACCTTATTGCAGTCTTTCAAAAGTTAGCTTCCTTTCAACATCATTTTGACCAACTGACCAATAATCATGTGACAATATTCTTACATTTTCCAATTGTATCAGACCATATTTCGGTTTCCCTACAATGGTCTTTATATATAATCCAAATATTCTTATATTTTAAAGTTTCTAGTAGTAAAAGAAAATTAAATTAAATAAGATTTGAAATATCAAAATCTATTAAATCATAGTGTTTAAACAGATAAAAATAAAATACTTAGAAGTGAAATAAACAAAATACTAGATTAAGTTAATCTGATTTCCTTATGTGCTCTCGATTTTTAGGATTACCGCTAACCATAAACAAGATACCACACAATAGCATCGCCAGGTTGTCACCACGAACATAAACATTTTATAATCACTAGCATTGATCCAAATGTAATAAAAAATGTTATAATTATACATAGGGTGCTTAAATTTTCAACAAACGAAGATTATAGGTAGCTAAATGATTTGATTTAGTGGAGCAGGATGCTTTCATATTGTGGCATTCACACTAATTAAGCAATTAAACTAACGAAGGTGCTTGACTTTAAACCCACAAAAAGCAAGATGAAGATTAGTTGTTACAAAACCACTTTCTAAGTTCAACTACTTCGTATATTTGCTAATGTGAGTGAACATTTAGAACAATTTTAACAAACCATTATTTTCAAATTTTGTAACTCATATATATTCTAAAACTAAATCAATGTTTATCATATATGTAGAACTATACTACGCACAAGTGAAACGTTAGGCTATAAGCCCTTTGATAGCATCATAGCAAACGAATTCTATTAGCTGGAGAGAGATGTTGCAAGATGTCTTCATGTATTCCTTAGCTCAAAGTCGATTCTAATGCGGCCATATGAAAGCTTAAGCCAAAAGAGAACAAAAGATGGCTTAAATGTTGCAAAACACGAATTTTTTAAATAGGTTAATAATAAAGCATTAAATGGTTTTTAGGTAGATTTTTAAGAGTTTGTTGTTTTAAGAGTTCCGCAATCCCAACCAGCGGAACACCTAATGTGGCTCTCAAGGCTGGCTTTGGGGTACGCATGGCAGGCGACCACCCAGGACACGGTCACTCAAAGAGCCCGGATTTTAAAAAAAAAAAATTATATATTATATATAATAAAATAGTAATATATATGTAATATAATATAATATATATGCCTAAAAACACTAAGAGAGGCTCTCGATTCGTTTAAGTAAATTAAATTATTTGCTACAATACTTTTGTTTTGTTTATTGTTATAACAATTATTATCGTATAATAAATTTTTTATATGCATTTTATTAGGTTTAGACTTTTATTATATGTCGTACTAAAGAGGTTCATTTTTGGTTCTCGCCCCGGCCCAGGGTCTCTTGGAAATTCTCAGGGCGGACTCGGGTGACACTCGATGAGGTGATTTACATCCAAGTCAAGCAAATCCATTTTGTTTACTAAGAAATGGTCTTTCATGTACGACTCTTTCTTGTACCAATACGACTTTTTGGTATGTTATAAATATAGCTGTTGACAAGTTGTAAAAAAAAATAGTGATCGCAAACATTCCCCAAAAATAGACCACTTTTGATACAAATAAAAATATATGAAGTGTTGTGATACGTAACTTAGATGCATTTCTAGATGTAATTTTGATACTTAATTTGCTATTTGTTGAAATCGTAATCTTGTCATCAATGGATTGTACCATATACGTGTAATAGACACGTAAAAATAAATTATATGTATATATGAGTTGAATTTAAGATTGTTAAGTCAAGTGCTCGGTTAATGACGGTTATTGGCATCAAACTTAACTTCCAAATTAACTGTCCATAACCGTCATAGGAGGGTATAAATAATATGTATCTGTTACAATCCAGATAACAAACAGTGTGCTGTGCATAATGTATATTGAGTGTTTGTGACAAACCGAGTAGGTGACTTATGAGAGATCCCTTAATTGGTATAAGATAGTGTTTTACTCTAGGGAAGAAACCAATGGTAAATTATTTTTGTTGGGATTAAATAATGGAGGATCAATATGTTGTTGGAGGTGTTTATGGCGTAGATGTTTTTGTGGTGAATCCAACGCTTAGATTCGGTTAGGAAGACTAGGGTGAATCAAGCAGTTGCAGTTATGGGGACACCAGGGACTCAAGTGTGGAAACTTTATGTATCAAAGTGAGAGACTTCACTATTGATCATTCGGATCTAATTGAAGACAGATTCAATTGGACATCAAGACAAATTAGAAACATGGCAAAGAGGTGACGTGCAAAGAGATCATTCAAGAATCATATATGTCCCTACTGTAATTGCCCAGCTTAAGTGTAAGGAAATATGCAAAAACAAAATTCATTCATCTGAAGTCTTGGTAAGAGGAACTAAAGGAGGAAATTAGAATGAAATTTGGTATGTTGGTATGCATCGTATTAAACATGCAACCGGAAACACAAAACATTTTCAAAAACCTAAGGAAATCCTTTGAAATTGGAGCTTACCTTCCAAATTTCACAAAAGCATACTTATAGGGTAAAGGGCGAGTTGATTTTAATTCAAATGCAATGTCATGGATTATAGAATCTATTTACTACATCTATATGGTGAAAAGGAATGTGTAAACCTTGAATAATTGGCCCTACAGGGTTTCGAAGTTACTTATGAAGAAACTATGTGTTATATCACAAAAACCTTCAAAGACAAATAATTTGGAAGTTTGACGATGATAATTAAGATCATATGAATGAAGAAAAGAAATCTGACGCTACTGTGAATAGGAAGATGTTGACCACCTGGATGAAACTAAAAAGATGCTAGAACACTTTGATAATGTAGATCTTGAAAAGATCTAAAATGATGAGAGAAATGATAAAAGGTAAGGACCTGGTTGTGGAATAAGAAAGTGAACTAGAAAATATGAAAGACATGATCATTTTTCTAGACTTTTTAAAAAACAATAAACTTGGGTAATACTAAAAAGTAAATATTAGAGAAAAATTCAAGAAGATGGTAAAATGGTTTGTGAAGTATGCAATAAAGCAACGAAGTATTTTTCCAACCAAAATAGATGGTCAAATCATGGATCTCTACAATTTTTATATGGGAGTATATCTTAATAAAGGAAAGGCCATGCTTATCAAGAAGAGATTTTGGCCTTTAATAGAAGCGGGTTTTGGCATAAACACTTAAAATTATATGAAGCTAGTGATTGTGTATAATGAATAGTTGGATCTAATGGGATGGTATTATCACATGTCAAGAAAATGACAAAAGGAGGCTTTTAATATGATATTTTAAGAAGAAGAAAGCAGTAGTGATAAAAGGGTTATGAACTTAAAGAAACAATTAAGGGGTAACTTTAAAGAATAATAACAAACTTTTAAAAATGTTTCAATGAGGTAAGTCAAGTGTAAAAAATGTTTCAATTTAATCACTCAGCCATTATGTTTTATTTAAATTATGGGTTTTAACATGTTTTTAACATCTTCTTTTTGTTTAAATTAGGAAATACTTCTTTCTTTTTCTTATGTTGATATGGAATCGTGATGTGGATTTTAGATATTTTTTATTATTTAATATGATTAACATGTTTTATAAGTTTTTTTATAATATAATTACAATATTAGAAATCCCGAGCCCCACACTTCGTACCCATTTCACAAAAAAATCCAATGATAACTCGATTTAATAGTTTATTGATATAATATGGGGAAAATATGCATGATTAACCTAATTGGAATAGTTTTGAAAATGAATTACTATTTTTAGATATTTTTCCTAAATTTTATTGATTGAGGAGATGCTAGTCAAAAGGAGGAGAATGAATGCGGTCCAAAATTGGCGACCATATTATGGTCCAGCCAAGTGAAGCAATCGAACATTTGACCTCAAGCTTAAGGGGGACATTGTTGGAGTCGTAATTTTGACATCATTAGATTAAGCTACATATGTGTAAATAGATAGATGGGACAAAATAATTGAGATGTATGTATGGGTCGAACTTAAGTTTGTTGGGTTAAGTAATCGGTTAGTGATGTTTATTGGAGCCAAACTTAACCGCCAAATTAACTATCAGTAACCGTCATTTAGGAGGTATGCATACCTTACGTACTCGAAATTTTTAAGACGACATATGTTTTCTGTTATATTGTTTCCTGATAACAAATAGTGTGCATTGTGTGTATTGCGTGTTTCTAAAAAATCAACTAAGTGATCTGTAAAAGATCCATCACTCTTTTATAGCATTTATGTTAGGGATATGAATATATGATTAAACAAGTCAAATAGAAATAAAAAAGACATAGTCTAGGTTGAACATACTTTACATGAATTATACTTATGTTTCCTTGAAACAACATTGTACGGTTGGCGGACAAGATGATGTCTTAAAGCTGCTAGCATGAGTGTGGACAACTTTGATTATACGGGTCAAACCATGATTTAATTGAATGTATATCATGACAAGGTAAGTACTTTTCTAAAAAGTTGTTTTAAATAACATGTAATCAGTCTTCTTTTAATAACCAATCAACGCTTCAAGAAATAATACATAGCTATAGTACTATTGAAGTTCATCCTAGACTTGGGCAAAAAAACCGGGTACGGACCCGACCCGGCGAACCCGACCCGGACCCGGGTCAGGGTACAACCCGGTATAGGGTGTACCCGGTTTGGAACCGAAAATACCCGGTGGGTAGGAACCGGTTATGGTTTTTGATATTTTTCTAGAACCCGAACCGTACTCGACCCGACCCAACCCGGACACGACCCGATCGTACCCGGGTTCAACCCGGTTTTTACCGTTTTTCGGGATTTTTTAAAAAAGTAGCCGTTTTTAACGGCTATATAGCCGTTGGAACTCATTTTTGACCGTTTTTTTTGTTTTTTTTGCCCCCTAAGATAGTATAAATAGGTGTGGGTTAGTTGATTGAGTACCCAACTCTCAAACGCAAAAACATACGAAAAAAACGCAAAAAATACTCTAGTTTACTCTCGTTTTACATTTTCACTCTCTCGTTTTACACTTTTCACTGTCTTGAATCTTGTTATGGCTCAATCACAATCTTCCGTTGGTCAAAGTTCGTCTAACGCTCCAACCGTCGTTCGTGTTCTTCCACACAATCGTAACATGGATGTATGGTGCAATTGGGATATGGTTGAGTTGAGTGACGGGTCTGTAAAGGATCGTTGCAAGTTTTGTGGAGTTTGCTTGCTAAAGATTCTAACACAACTTTAAGCAAACACATTAGCAAAAAGTATTGTAATTCGTTAAAAAATAATCCGGATTCGCAACAAACACAATTAGGTGGAGACGGTGGAATCTTTAATTACGACGTTAATAGGGTTCGAGATCGAATGACGAAGTTCGTGATTCAAGAAGCTTTGCCTTTTAGTCATTTCGACAATCCTCGTTTGACCAACTTAATTCGAGAGACGCTTCAACCTCGTTACAACCATGTAAGTCGTACTACCCTTAGACGTTATTGTTTAAAATTATGGAAGCAAGCAAAAAATAATTTAATTGTATTATTTGAAAATTTAAATACCGGTGTAAACTTAACTAGTGACGTTTGGTCGGCTCCACACGGTTTACCCGAATCGTACATTTGCGTCACCGCTCATTGGGTAGATCCCAAATCATGGCAATTGATGAAACGTACGATTGCGTTTGATCTTTTTCCGTATCCACACACCGGAGAATTTTTGTTTTACTTTTTGGATAATATAATAACTACTTTTAATTTACAAAATAAAATTTTTTCAATGGCATTTGATAACGCTTCTAACAACACAACCGCGGTTGAAAAATTAAAATTAAAATATCTTCCCGTTGCAAACGGTGATTTTTTCCATACTCGTTGTGTTGCACATATTATTAATTTAGTAGTGCAAGACGGTCCATCCGTGCAATTTGTTGATAACTTTATTAAAGCTTTTCGATTTATGTTACATGACGTTTATAAAAAAAGTAGAAGAAGATATCAAGATTATAAAAAAGTTTGTAAGGATACGGACTCTGTATTTTTAGGTCCTAATTGGGATGTACCTACTCGGTGGAATTCGACTTGTCACATGTTTAATTATGCTTTAAAACAAAAGGGAACTTTGAAAGCTTTTCATAATAATCTTTCGGATAATGGTGAAGCCGATCCATTTCCGGATGCGGGTTGAAAAAATGTTCAAAGTCTATCCGATTTTCTTGAGGTGTTTAAAAACTCAACAACAAAATTATCGGGAGTTTATTATCCCACTAGTTATTTGGTGGTTCAAGAATTATATTTCATGGCTTTGAATTTTAAAAATTTTCAATATAAAAATGATATGTTTACACAAATGATAGAACCAATGAAAGAAAAGTTTAAAAAATATTTTGAGGAGTTACCACCCGTTTTTACTTGTGCCGCCGCTTTAAATCCGTTTTTAAATGTTGTTGGGGTTGAATGTTTGATAGACGAGATAAATGACAATTTAGATATGCATGACGAAAATCCCAATTTTTCAAGGGATGCCAAAAAAAGTTTTAATGCAAGCTTGAAAACAATATATAATTTTTATTTAAATAGATATGGGCATAACGTAAATATAACCACACCAAGATAATCAACCTCAAATGCTAGTACATCGATGAAAGACCCGGTTATAACCATGTTGAATGTTGTTCGGGATGTGACGGCTAAACGACAAAGGGGTAACACCCCAACAAGCGAGCTCGGTAGATATAGTGCTACGGATTTTATTTCCACTATGACTACCGAAGATTATCATGTATTCGATAATTTGGCTTGGTGGAAAGGAAAGGAATCTCAATTTCCGATTCTTTCCGCTATGGCCCGTGATTTACTAAGCGTCCAAGCTTCTACGGTAGCTTCGGAATCTGCGTTTTCTCTTAGTGGCAGGGTAATCTCATTACGGAGAACAAGACTAACTCCAGAAGCGGTTGAGATGTGCATTTGTTTAAAGGATCACTTAGACCCGATGGATCGTATACAAGACCAAACAAGCCTCGAAGATGAAATTGCACTCGAAGCTAAAGTACACGATGAAGAGGTAGAAGAAGGAGTATCTTCTGGCATATCGGACGAAGAATTAGCATTTGATCAAGCGTCTCGTAGTAAATAAACATTAGACGATAACTTAAATAAAAGTTTTATGTTATTTTTTATTGATCGATTTATGTATTTTTAAGTTGTTTAAATAAATAAATAAAAAATTAATGTTTATTTAATATTGTTAAATAAAAACAACATTAATATTATTAATAATAATAACAATAATAATATTATTAATAATAACAACAAGTCAACAACAACAAAAACAAACAAAAACAAAAACAACAATAATATTATTATTAATAATAACAATAATAACACTTATAATAATAGTATTAATAATATTAATAACAACAACAATAATAATATTGATAATAACAACAACAATAATAATAATAACAATAAATAATAATAACAATAATACTTATTATGATTTATAATAATAATAACAAAAACAACAACAACAAGTCAATAATAATAATAATAATAATAATATTATTATTATTATTATTATTATTATTATTATTATTATTATTATTATTATTATTAATATTAATAATGATTTATATTAGTAAAAACAAAAAAAAAATTAAAAAACTCGATTATACCCGGGTTCTGTTCTCGACCCGGACCTGACCCGACCCTAACCGGGTATGTCGGGTAGGGTAATAGCTTAGGTGAACCCGACCCGGGTTCGAACCCGGTTCCACCAGTACCCGGGTACGAAAAAAACCGGTTGGGCCGAACCCGGTTTCAACCCGGTTTCGGGTATTGGGTCGGACCCGGTTTGCCCACCTCTAGTTCATCCTAGCAAAATCAAATTTTTAGGCCCACCATGTTGTTTCTCTTATTAATAAGTCCGACTCAAAGCCCAAATGGGCTTGGCCAACTAGGATCGTAGTTCGTCACTTCTATTAAGGCAAGTGTAACCAACTCTTTTAGTAAATCGTAAAGAATGAAAATAGCCTCCATCTCTCTCTCTCTCTCTCTCTCTCTCTTTCTTTCTCTCTCTATATCACACATTCTGCCTCTCACATTTACACACACCTTCTATCTTGCATACTCCCTAGACATGGATAAAGGGAACGCCATGGATGGCAATGATGAGAACTTGATTTGAGCCTGAGGAGTTCTCCACTATCACAATACCGAATCCACTATCTATCACTATCACAAATCTTAGAATAAACAATGGCACCATCCGTGGAATCGAAGAAAGCTAATTCGAGTTCCACACCCGCATTACTCCGGCTCAATAGATTCATTTTTCATCATATTTGTAGCAAACCCACATTCTCTCGTTAAGATTCAAAGCTATATTGCATTTTTTAAGAAAATATGGAGCGAACCTTTTAATTATACGTGTCCCTCTCCATCAAATCTAGTTTATTTCAAGACTGCTAAACCGCCTTTAATGTGGTTAAAGCCCTGTCTTTAACAGATCTGAAATATTTAAAGGTTATGTAACTTCTTCCAAGGTGGACGAAGTTCTTTCTTCAACGGATTTGATTTACTTTGATGGTTATGAAACCCCTCTTAAGCATTTCGGACCCCCTCTTAGGAGGGGAATCCTCTCCAACTTCTGACTCCCTTGTTAAAGCCATGAATCCCATCTATAGTAGTAAATGTCTTTCTCAACCAACTCAAACATACTTTTTTCATATCTTCTATAAGATATCTAGTTCCTTTATATAACCAAGTCATTTTATGTTTATATCCAGAAGTTAATGACAAAGAAATGTATACTTGTATATGTTTATACCCACTAGTTAATGACATAGATGTACTTGTGTAGTATAAATCACCAACCATGCAGCTTTATTGACTTTGAGTGGAAGTAGCTCCCTACTTTTCTAAAAAGACTATATGTACTTTGGTTGATATATTACCTTTCTGAAAAAGTTAAAAGATGGTAAGGGTAGCTCCCTACTTCCTACAAAAAATAAATCATGTCAATAATAATTTAAAAAGTAATCATAAGAAAAAGAAATAAGATCAAACCCTATACCTCATACTCAAAATAAATGCATTTTTCCTTCTAATCCTAAGATGGTGTAATTATATAAGAGCTCAATCTTAGTATATTATGAAAAACTTTCACACAAGACTAAACAGTTGTTAGATGGACGTCACCTATCCTATGACAAAAGGTCCCTCACATAGTAAGTGTACAGCTCACATTTCTTGTAGTACTAGGATAGGTGTCTAATTGACCATTTCATATATATATATATATATATAGGCCATGAAAGCATTTCTCGAAACCCCCTCACAGCAGTTTAGGGTCCCTCTTTAGTAGAACGAGTTCACTCCTTAGTAGTTCAGGCTCTCTCTTCAATAAAACAAGATCCCTCTTCATTAGTTCTGGCTTTATCATTAGTAGATGGGTCCTCTCTTTAGCAACCCGATGCCCCTCTTTAGTAGAGCAGCCCCCTCCTTAACAGTTCAGTCCACTCTATAAGAAAGTGGGGCTGTAAAACTCACCTTAAATGCAGAGCTACAAATACAGCAAGTATTGAACTTTTAGGTTTCCCGACAACTTGAATTTATGTATTTAATTAGATTATACTAAATCTAATGGATTAGATAGTATGGTTTTTGATTCTTAACACGATTCCATGCTAAACATCATTATTCATACATACTCACATAAGCACATACACATATGAACCAACCCACTAACCATTATCCAAATCCATATATATATATATATATATATATATAATCATATTCATATACAACCCCATCATCACATGCACTAACAACATATATGTACACACACTCTTGCATATACGAGCACATACACACACTTGCACATGCTTACGTACACTTGTACATATACCCGAACACACATACACACAATATATTAGCGTATATATATATATATAAATATATATATATATATATATATTTGCATACATACCCAAACACTAGCACACACATACCTCACACATGCACATGCACCCACATCCCATGCACGTGCACATACACCTCCCGCACATGTACACACACAACCCATGCACATGCACACACACTCGATCACCCACATAATTGAAAACTCCACACACACCCACACCCACACCCATGCAACACCCTCAGTCCCAACCGAAAATACCCAAGGGTCTAACCCTAATCGAGTTACCCATTTCATACCCGAACATACATCACAAACACACATAACGCACACCTAGTATTATTGGCCAAAACACTCGAACACACACACACCCCCTAACACGCATGCATAACCAAGAACACACACATCACATGCACGAGCGAATCATACAAACCCACTCACACTCTAGGCCAAACCCTAGAACACGCACACACACACACATTTGTCTGAACTCTAGAATACTTGCATAACATTGAAACCGAATCTCACAAAAATATTAACCAAGTATGGAAACCGTAACCATAACATAGCATAATGAAAACTAATAATAGCACACTAACCTAGCCAAGAAGAAGAGAGATATTAGGGAGATTAATGGTTTTCGCTTGAGGCTGTAACGAGGGAGAGAGATCCGAGAAGGAGAGAGTGATGATTAGGGTTAAGATTGTGTTTGCGGTGGGGGAGGCTATCGAGGGGGAGAGGGAGACGAGATGGGATCAAAGGTGAAGGAGAGGGAATTAGGGTTTGGAGGTGGAGATGGGGTTAAGAGAGAAATCGAGGGATAGAGAGAGGGGCGGGTGGGGGTTAGGGTTATTATGTAGGTTAAATTTTATTCATTTACAAACTAGACCCTCTCAATTTATTCTTTACAACCCGATCCTAGGTCTAAATAATTAATCCAGATTATACAACCATAATCAGATAAATTTTGCAAAAACATATAAAATGATAGAAACTATTTTAATGGCATTAACCTAGAATTACGGGGTGTCATTGTGTACGAACATAACATGGGGGCATGATCACGGCTTAGGGAGGCACAACTCAAGGTCTCGGTTGGGTCTTGGGTTCTCATATGTGGGTCACGAGTTTCATAACAAGGCAAACACAAAGGTGGGTGGCGGCGGTGTAGTGTTAGCAAGTGGCCGACCAAAGGCGCGTACCGTGGTGGCTGGTTCAAGGTGGTAGTTAGTCAAAGGGAGGGTTGCCCTCTTTCTCTTGGCCGCTAGTGAGGTGGGGAAAATGTTATTAGGGTTTTTCCATAAACACCCTATTAACCTTAATTAATCCCTTGTGGGCCTCAGGTCTAATTAATTTTTAACCCATTAGATAAATCGAGACCCGAATCTTTAATGTTTAATAAATAAACGTTTACTAATAATTTATAAGTAGTATAAATTATTACATACCCGATAATTATAATTATACAATATAATTATATCCTGTAATAAGTTCGTAATTAGCACTTAATCATATCAAATGGCTTTGATGTTTGTTAAGCCCAAGGTGTAACTCTTATGAGTTATAGCTCAGTTGGTACCGTTAACTAATCAAACCCGTTCATCTAAATCCAACGGATATAAGTGGAAGCGAAACACCAGGAACACATAATAATCAAGGGTTCAAATCTAAAAACCCTAGATCAAGCTAAGAGAAAACAAATCTTCGTAGATCGATGAATTAAACTAGACAAATAATCATAGCCCTAAGGTTAAGATGCGATGTCAGAATTGTATAGTACTCAAGAAATACCCAAACCAATAGTATATAATCCCAAATAACAATATCTGAGTAATACAAAGTAAACTATAAACAATAAGACGATAATGTACATAAACTAGACTAGAGGCGGATCCTTAATATGATGATCTGTAGAAATAAGAACTTGAAGTAAATCAACTCAAACCCTAACCTGGTGAAAAAGGCAGTGAGCATTTCATAGAGATTTTCAAAGAAAATGAGCTCAAAACTTCGCCAAACAACAATGCTCCCACCAATATATAAATCCACTTTTGATAAATGGAACCCCATGAGTATGAGAGACCCAAAACGAGTCTCTCAAGGTTTTCTCTAGATCCACAACAAAAGCCCACGAACCACAACAGCAGCCAATGTTCACATAGCTCAAAACTCAGCAAAGCCCATATGCAAAATAAACAACAATAAATATCCATAAAAAAAAAAACAAGGATTATATATTTAATAGGAAACCATATAATTTCACCATAATTTTAACAAACACCACACCAAGAGCTTGTAAGATTCATCATAACCACTCTATGTAAACTATCTTTGCTAGTCTACTACATCAATACTAGGACATGAACATGGTTCCAAAATGTTAAGGTCTTATAGTGTGTGTATTCATCCAAAAATGATAATCTTGCCAAATCCACAATTTTCAAGGGCCAAAAGTAACTAACTAATTTCACTTGAACTAAACGAGATTTACCATGAATCTAGAAAAGAAAAGTCTTCTTCCCAATTGTTAGTTTTCCATCTCGACGGCCGCTTCCGGAGCCACCGTACGCCACCGTTCAATTCAGGTAAGCCACCGTCGTCTCTCAAATCATCAACACCCATTTGAATCATTCAATACCCACATCAAATCTCACATTTTTCCTCAATTTCATGTCAATATCACAATTGTTCTTGCTAGTTTCATCATGCTTTCTTATAAACATCTTTGTGTTCACCAAATCCGATCCACTTTCTACTCAAAATTGCCCCCGATCCAACTCTTCTTTACTTAATTTCACTTCCCAATTCGTTATGGTTCAGCATCAATTGAGGGGATCTTTTAGTGTGATCGATGATTGTTCCTTTAGGGTTAGCGAATTTGATATGCTTCCTGGGAGTTCTCATGTTCATTGGTGGGGTGCTATTGGTGATGATTATGAGAATTTGACATCTGGGTTTGTTATATCTGATGATCAATTGAATAGCACCACTTATAAAAATGATAGCTTTACTGTTAGTTTGATGAAGAATGTTACTTGGGATCAAATTAGGGTTGTTTCTGTTTGGGATACTTCATTGGCTTCCGATTTCGGGCATGTTGTGTTACCAAATTCGGAATCGAAGTCTAGTATTGAGATTGATGTTCAGCCAACTATGTTTGAAAACTGTAAGGTGTTATCAGATACATATAGGTTAAGATGGACTTTGAATGAAAAAGATAATGTGATTGATATTGGTTTAGAGGGTGCGATCGGGATTCAAAACTATATGGCGTTTGGGTGGACTGAACCGAATAGGGAGCATGATCATATGCTTAATGCTGATGTGGCGGTGACAGGGTTTACTGAAGAAGGTGTCCCGTTTGCTGATGATTATTACATTACTAAGTATAGTGAATGTATCAAGAACGATGATGGTACTGTCGAGGGTGTGTGTCCCGACACTATGTATAATGCTTCGAATTCTGTTGAGTCAGTTAACAATACACGGCTAGTTTACGGGCATAGGAAAGATGGGGTGTCGTTTATTCGTTTTCAGAGGCCGTTAAACTCTGTAGACAAGAAGTATGATTGGGATATTGATGTCACAAGCAAAAGAACATGTATTTGGGCTTTAGGGTTGATAAAACCACCCGATTCCCTTCGGCCTTTATACCTTCCACAAAACCATGGAAAGACTTACGGGCATGTTCATGTTAACGTTTCTGAGAGGGTTAACGATTGTGTCGGGCCGCTTGATGCTGAAGATAAGGAGGATCAAGAGTTAGTGATTGCAGATAAGAAAGAACCTATAGTTGTTACTTCGGGTCCTGCTTTGCATTACCCGAACCCTCCTAATCCTTCAAAGGTTTTGTATCTCAACAAGAAAGAGTCACCAGTTCTGAGAGTTGAAAGAGGTGTTCCAGTTATGTTTTCAATACAAGCGGGTCATGATGTCGCGTTTTACATCACTTCTGACCCGCTTGGCGGGAATGCTACTTCTAGAAATGTATCGGAAACGGTTTACATCGGTGGACCAGAAGCCCAAGGGGTGCAGTCCAGTCCTAAAGAGTTGTTGTGGGCTCCCGACCGAAACACACCTGATCAAGTCTATTATCAGTCAGTTTTTACACAAAAGATGGGTTGGAAGGTTCAAGTAGTTGATGGTGGTTTAACCGATATGTATAAAAACAGCGTTTTGTTAGATGATCAGCAGGTTAATTTCTTTTGGACACTCTCAGAGAAGTCTATATCTATAGCAGCTCGTGGTGAGAAGAAAAGCGGGTATCTTGCAATTGGGTTCGGGTCAGAAATGGAGAATAGTTTTGCGTATGTTGGATGGGTGGACCTCAACGGTACAGGTCGGGTCAATACTTATTGGATAGATGGAATGGACGCCCAAAGTCTCCATCCGACCAATGAAAATCTGACATATGTCAGATGCAAGTCGGAAAATGGTGTCATCACTCTCGAATTCACCCGCCCGTTGGATCCCAACTGTAACCGCAAGGAACGAAAAGAGTGTAACAACATTATTGAACCCACAACTCCTCTCAAAGTCATCTGGGCCATGGGAGCGAAATGGTCATCAGACCATTTAACCCAAAGTAATATGCATTCGGTTAAAAGCAACAAACCTGTTCGGGTTTCACTTATTCGTGGTTCAGCCGAAGCCGAGGAGGATTTAAGACCCGTGTTAGCCGTGCATGGGTTCATGATGTTTCTTGCTTGGGGCATGTTCCTTCCAGCAGGAATTCTAGCCGCCCGGTTCACAAAACATCTACCTGGTGACATATGGTTCAAGATTCATGTCTACTCACAGTACTCAGGCTTAGCAATTACATTTCTAGGGATCCTTTTCGCCGTTGCTGAGCTTCGTGGGTTCCATCTAGGCTCGTCACATGTCAAATTTGGGACCTTGACAATTCTCATGGGTTGCATACAACCCATTAACGCGTACTTCAGACCTAAAAAGCCCGATTATGAAAACCCGTCAACCAAAAGAATCTATTGGGAATACATCCACACTTATGTAGGAAGATGTTCTATTCTAGTCGGGGTTGCGGCTCTTATCACTGGAATGAAACATTTAGGAGAAAGATACAATGATGAAAACACCCTCGGGTTAACCTGGGCTTTGATAGTATGGGTATCATTAGGTGCACTCACCTTTGTATACTTAGAACTTAAAAGAAGGCGTGAGCAGGAGACGATATCGAGGAGCAATTGGGTTTTGGGTAACGGGGAAGAGGATGCTGATCTCTTAAACTCAAACGGGAATCATGGTGAAAATTCATCGGGTATGTCTGAAAGAATGGAAGTTCAGTTGGAACCAGTATCCGGGAAGAGGTACACTGTCATATAAAACTCGGGTTTTTTTGGGATCCGTGACCTGTTATCTCGGGTGTCGCCTTTTTTATATGAACTGACCTGATTGCCAGTTTTGATACGACGGGTTCGTGTGTGTAATCGACATATTTGCAGGCTTTAGAGAGGGAAAATTATATCTTGTGTACTCTTTCTACAGTTAATACATTTGTTATATTCATCAACAATCAATATATTTGCAGGTTCTATCTTTAAATCTTACAGAATGTGTTGTTACTTTTGTATTTTTAATATATCTCCTCATTCAAATTTTTCATAGATATTGTTATGTACATATATCAAGACTCAAGTTAACCATGTCTGTGAAGCTGTTCTTGAAACAGCCCAATCCAAATCCTGGCCCAAGGCCCAAAAGAAATACCCACCAAGGGCCCGAGTCCGCGCATAATGGACCTTGGATTTGATCGACCCAATATCATCATATGAGACCCATGAATCTCCTGCATAAGAATAGTAGGAAATTCTTGTGTTATCGAACACAATTGTTGCGTTGTTCGCCTTGTTGAAATCAACGACTTGAGAGTAGACCAATAGGCCGCTTCCGGGGCCCGTGCCAGTGGCGGGTGCTCCAACCGTGTTGTTATTCGGGTTCTCGAGTGACCATGTTGGCCCATAGAGCGGTAGGCCCATGACGATTTTCTTCGGAGGAACGCCTGCTTGGATCCATGACCCGATGCCAAAATCCGTGCTAAGATTAGTGTAGGGGTCATACAACGCGGAATGCAACCCTGTGAAGTTTTCCCAAGAGCCGTGGTAATCGAAACACATTGGACTAATCCAGTCAACATATTGACTTATTGCTTGGATCGGGTATGATCGAGGTCCACCATCGAAAGAGATGGTGGACGCATAATACACTGCTGATGTCAACAACAGATGGGTCCGTTTGGTGATATTAGCCTCGTATTCAAGCGCTTCATGCCATTCCTTAAACAACAAACCTAGGTTCAACATATCAGATTCATTCGATGGAAACTCCCAATCAAGGTCAACCCCATCAAAACCATACTCTCGTGCCACTTTGATTGTAGAATTGATAAAGCTGGCACGAGAGTAAACCTGACTGACCATCTGAGAGAATATACCAGGCAAAGCACCACCTCCACCACCCCCGATGGATAAAACGGTCTTTGCATGCGGATTCCAACCACTCGTCGCATTTGCAAACTCAAGTAGCTTCTCTGCATCATCCGATGTGATGTTGAGTGCATACGTTGTAGGAGAAGGTAGGACAAAGGCATAGTAAATGTGTGAGAAGTACGATGTGTCAATGGATGAAGCGGGATATCCTGTGAACGAGGGCCAATAAGCCGCCCGAACTCCTTGATCTTGAAGCCACCCGTTAACTGATGAGGGTACCAAAACATGAGGTTTTGATGCACGTGTTAAAGCGATCGTCTCGCCATGAGCAAAGGAAAAGTTTAAGATAGTGAAAAGAAAGAGGAAGGTGATAGCCATGGGTAGCTTTTATCTCTTGTGTTGTAATGGATTCGAACATGAATTATCTATTTATAGACTTGTTAAATTTGTTTTTGTTTTAATGGTTGTAGTCAACGTACGACGTCGTAGCATGCATGTAATGGACAACATTTTCCATATGGACAAAAGAGAAGAGAGATTCCAATGGCTCCTTACTTCATTTGTGTTCAAGAATAGGTATGATTGTATGCAAACTTTGAACATTAAAGTAAAGTTATCTAGTTGTATCTATACACTACAAATGACTGAATTAGTGGTCAAGTATATGGCTGTTTGCTAGTATTGCCCCTACTTTTATATTTTCTAGAGTAAATTACACGGATGCTCCCTGTGCTATGTCCAAATTGCGGTTTTGGTCCTCATGTTTGGAAAACTACAAGGTCAGTCCAAAAGTATGCATAAACGTAACAGGTTTGGTCCCTGAAATGGATGGACAGTTAACTTTTCCAGTTAAATTAAATGAAATAACCAAAATACCCTTTCGTTGTTGTGATCCTCCACTACACCTGACACCACCGTTGCCTTCGTCCCAACACCACCGTCGCCTTCGTCCCAACACCACCATCACCTACAACCGCCTTATTTCTCTCCCCTTACCTCTTCTTAGTTTCATTTCAGATCTGGGCATGATGATGGTCGCCTGAAATGGTGATGGCGATGGTGCCTGGCCGGTGATGGTGATGGTGTTCTTCGCGATATTGTTCTTTAGAATGTGATAGGAGATGGTTTGTTGGTCATCCAGAGATGGTGATGGTGCTCGGACAGTGATGACAATGGTGATGGTGGTCGCCTAAGACAGTGATAACAACCAGCCGGAGATGATGGTGGTGGCTGGTCATAGATATGTATGTATATATATATATATATATATATATATATATATATATATATATACATATATATATATAGTCACACACACGCACAGTGATGGTGATGGTGATGATGGTCGCCTGAGACGATGATAAAGACCGACTGGAGATGGTGATGGTGGCTGGTCGGAGGTACACACAAACATATATATATATATATATATATATATATATATATATATATATATATATACATACAGGGGTATTTTTGTCATTTTCAGAAAAAGTTAACAAAAAGTTAACTGTCCATCCATGTCAGGGACCAAACCTGTTACGTTTATACATACTTTTGGACTGACCTTGTAGTTTTTCAAACTTGGGGACCAAAACCGCAATTTAGACATAACACAGAAAGCATCCGTGTAATTTACTCTATTTTCTATATTCATTTTCTTACATCTTAATTCCTGCGTTTTCAATGTAATCGAGTGAATTACATTTTCGATCTCTAGGGGAAATTAGGATTATCGTTATTAACACTATTCCAAGAGCCGTTAATTGTTGTTTTAAATGACTATATTACTCTTTTAAAAACTACACTTTGATCCCTTGAATTTATAAACATTTATATTTTTTTGCGCATGGGTCATTTGAGGAAATACCAAAAAGCAAAAATAAACTTTTCATTAGCGTAAACAATACATGACAACGAATGGTTTAAGAATGTTGTTAAGGATTCATGTTCAACAAGAGTCTTTTAAAAACAAATTTTGAGTCTCCTACCAGAATTCGTATATTTCCTAGAATACAATAGTCGAAATGGTTAAAACTACCGAGTATGGCTCAAGAACGCGAATTGTACATCAAAGAAAAAGAAGATGAACAAAGAATTATTGAGAATTTAGAGAGAAGGCAAGAGAGAGTTCTAGAGATTTGTGTTGATTGTTGCATTTTTCAACCAAGTCTTGGTAATTATAGTTGAGAATGAGATGAAACATCTTATTACTGCTCTATATAAAAAAAGACTCTTAGCTACAAGAAGTTTTTCATTGTAACCACAAAGGTTTGCTTTTTTACATTGTACCTCATCTATAGAGTAAATAGTTTGAACTCATGCATATGGTACAGGTATTAGATACGTGTCACTGGGAACAAGAACTACTATACCAATGCCAGTCTCTTTCTTCTTGCACAACACCATCATCAACCATCGTCGCCTTCTTGCATTATCGTTCCTTCTCTTCGTTTCTCATCACCTCGACGGAATTGATGGGAATTCTTGTCTGAGCTGAATGGTATCATTATAACAATGATAGATTAATTATTGCACGGGTTGTTGATTTATCGTCTAATTGGAGCATAATGCAAAGAAACTTTTGGTAAATATTTATTCTAAACTTACTTGCATGACCTGCTAAACATTAACTCCAATTGGTATAAATTGTTGTTGAAATAAAGTTGAACTTAAAATTTGCCTTCATCTTTAATGCTCACTTGAAATGTAATTCCTATAGAGTTAGTTTATCTTTCTCCCTTAACCAAGAAACGTGGCAGGGTAAAGCAGTAAAGCAAGATCTTATATGGTTTCAATTTTGTCACTGACAGAAAGCATTTGTTTGAAATTAAGAGGCCATATGTTAGATTATAGAGTCAAAAAGTTCTTTATTGGTAGAGTAGTTTGTAGGATATTCAATTACCAAATGCAAGTTATTGCGACCACAAGTCATCTCCCTATCGTTTATGGGCTTAGGTTTATTATTATTACTAGCGTTAGTAAACCCGTGTGTTACACGGGTTGAACAAATAAAATATTAAATATAATAAAATTTTATTATTAAGTGAGTAATAATTGTTTCTCTAGATTGACAGTTGCATATAGTTTAGATATATTTGTTATTCGAAAACATCCCATCTGAGCATCATGGTGGATGATAATTTGTATGCGATTTGATAAATAATATGTCACTGGTTTCAAATGCTTTGCATAACCAACTAGGAATTGTGATATTAGCAAGGATTCATTTTTATATGCATACAAGGGGCTAGATTACTATTACATCCAAGTTGCAATAGAAATACTAATGTTATAATTGCATTTTGAATTGTTGTTTGATCCTTTTCTTTAGGTGTTTCTATTTATTTTAGCATTTAAAGCAGTAACCAAATCTAAGAAAAGACTTGGAATTTTTTAGAAACTAACACCACGTTTTTATTTTTATCATTCGAATTTCAACGGCATATATTTTAAGTAATTGTAATCATGAAAATTCTGCTATTAGGGCTTCCTCATACTAAAAACACCAAATGCCTATGCTCTTTGTTATTTGATTCTTTAACAATTCGTAATAAGTTGTACTGCAAAGTTAAGTCATGATCCCTACTTTGTTGGAGTTTCATATATTGTAAGGTCTTATGGGTTGATGTTCAATTTGATCATTGTGCAAAACCTACAAAGCATGGGCGTTATTGTGTTCTAATGCAATTTTATATAATTCTAGTGGGCGTTAAGTTGTCCGTAGGCGTTAGGATTGGTAAGTTCTTAACCATTTTACCTGATGTGTGAATTTGTTTTCTAATGATGTGGTGATGGGAATTTTTGCTGATTCGATTTAGGAAGCAGCTGAGATAGCTTGAAATGGGAGGATGAACATGTATTGAATTTATTTATAAAAGAAAAGGTGTCAGGGGAGAGGAAGCAAGAAGATCTGATGAAAGGTAAGGATGTTGCTCAGGTGATAATATTGTTAGTCAAAATCACATTGTTGTAATTTAATTGTTTCTGCCAATGTTTTTGAGACTGGATTGGACCGGCCGGTCCAACCGGGAATCGGATGGGTGGCCGGTCCGGTTCGCATCGGCTCGTTTTGAAGCGGTTCAACCGGCCGGCTCGTCCCGAATCGGTGGTCAGACCGGAAAAACAAACCGGTTTGAACCGGATTTTCTTTTTTTTTTTATTTTAATGGGTAAAACGGGTTGTTGAACCATAAATTAGTATGCTGGATATAAAAATATAACTAAGTTTTATATATAACTATAAAATACATATATAAATTACTTATATTTAATTATATATATATATATAATTATGACGTTATCCGGTTCTTAAATCCGGTCCGACCACCAAACCAGTAAGGCGTCCGGTTAACGTCCGATCCGGTTCTGAAAACATTGGTTTCTGCAATTAGATACTTTCAAAAGTTAATATTCATATAATGGCATTGCTGTAATACTTCGCTTCTATTAGATAATTTTAGCATCTTTGTATGTAGTCTGATGCTAAATGGGTAAACAAGTATTTTTGCCCGTGGTGGCAATGTTGTAGTGCAAATGGGTAGATAAGTAATTTTAACTTCTTTAAGTTTAGTTCGGTTGTGTGGTGCTAAAACTTCACAAAATGAATATTTCATTAGATAAATCTGCTTTTCTCCTGTGCTGTCAATTAACAATGCTAAGAAGTTTGTCAATAATACGGAGTAAAACCCCGGGCGCGAAGCGCCGGAGTAAGTTACTAGTTTTTTTTTATAAATCATGAGATGAAAGATCCATCATAAACTATGAGTTGAACATTTAACGTTATTGTTTTCTAATTTTGGTGTTTCAACTAGATTTATTTTTAGATTTTTTTTATTTTATGATAACTTAACACTCAACTTCGAACATTAATATCTCATTCGTCTTTACTATGTTTCAGACGCTATTTAGTTCTTGTGCGTTCTCATATCATAGAGCGCAAATGTAATAAATAACATATATATTAACAATAGTTAAGTATATTTCTTTATGGACCATAACTTCCCCGGCCTTACGGTCCGTTGCATCAGCTAGAACATCCTATAAATAGAAGTGTTAACCCTTGCCTTTCTTTTTCAAACTCTGAGCTCTATACTCGTCTTAGGGGCTGTTTGAAATTCAAGTCTCAGTCAGAAGTTGGTGACCGAGTAAGGGGCTGTTCAAAAACTGACCAGGTAGGGGGAAAAATATGCATGGGTCAGTGGTGTAGAACTGGATCAGACGCGAAATAGTAAGAATCAAACATGCTGACAGGCCAAAATGTCTGACTAGGTCAGTGGGTCAGACATTTTGACCGGATCAGAAGCAAATCAAACAGCCCATTAGTTGATCTTTTGTGGTATTTCCAAAGTTGGGTTGATCTAGAAGCATCATAGAATCTTCTAGGGAATGTTTCCTTTAAGTGTGTTAACATAATTGTTCTAGCCTTAGTTGTTAGGATCAAACTCTCATGTCAAATATATTCTGATAGGATTTGATATCCTATAGATAATATTGGATTTAAGATATGGAGAAGAAAGTTTCAGATGCAAAAATTTTACAAATCCATGAAGTACTATCCCTCGGCTTTACATGGTCTTACCCCTTTCGATAGAATTTGTAAAACAAACAAAAAAAAAAAAAAAATTTATCCATACATCTTGTACAACCATCCATACCAAATTTCTCACAAAAAATAAACCCCCATTGTGGTTAAATACTGTTTAAATGAAATGAAGACATTATCCCCACAAAGGCAAGTCATTTGGGAATAAATCAAGTACACACCCGGCTTAGAGATGAACAAAAAAATCGGTTCGAATAAAAAAACCGAACCAGTTTTGTGCCCAAACCCGTTTCAACCTGGCCCAACCCGCCGGTTTGTAGTTTTCCCCTTGAAAACCGGTTCCTAACTCAGTCCGGTTTTAAACCGGTTTCAAACCGATTTTCAACCCGGTCCCAAACTGGTCCCCAAACCGGTTTTCAAACCGGTAGCCCCAAACCGGTTTTCAGTCCGGTTTTAATCCTTCCTACGAATAGGAACCGCGAAATATGGTGCAATTACGATTTATGTCAAATGGCTAGCGGTCCGAACAAATCTCGTTGCAAGTTTTGTCATAAGTTTTTTAAAAAAGATAGAAACACAACTTTGAAAAACCACATTGAGCATAAATATTGTAAGACATTGAAAGGTCAACCGTATCAAGGTCAAGTTTAAATGACTAACAAAGGAAATGTTTGGGCTTATAACGTTGATGCGGTTCGGGAGCAAATGGCGCATTTTGTAATTCAATAAAGCTTGCCATTCAAACATTTCGACAACGAACGTTTGACTCGACTCATTCTACGAACTCTCCAACCACGTTACACCAATGTAATTCGTGCTACTTTTCGAAGAGATTGTTTAAAAATATGGAAAAAAGCAAAAAATGAATTAATATCTTATTTTGAAAATTTACAAACCGGTGTTAACTTAACTAGTTATGTTTGGTCGACTTCTCACGGTTCACTAGACTCGTACATTTGTGTCACCTCCCATTGGGTTGAACCCGATTCGTGGCAAATGATGAAACGTACGATTGCATTTGAATTATTTGATTATCCTCACACCGGCCAAAATTTTTTTTATCTTATTGATAAAGTTATTAGAACGTATAAATTAGAAAACAAAATATTTTGTATATCATTTGATAATGCGTCAAATAACACGCTTACTATATAGATCATTTAAAATTAAAATAGAGTTAAATGCGTTTTACGTCCTTGAGGTTTCATAGAAATTGCCATTTGAATCCAAAAGTTTAAAAGGTTGCCATTTGCATCCAAAGGTTTCACAAAAATTGTCATTTGCATCCAAAGGTTTCACTAAAATTGTCATTTGAATCCATTTTGCTACATCTAACTAACACATTTAACTTTTTTCGTTAAGTTTCTAACATGAGAGTTATTTTAATAAAAAAATTAGAAAATAAAACACCAACTCACGTGAGGGTTTTTATATATTTAGCTTCTTTTGATAATTGTAGTTATGTTTGACTTTATAATATTATTTTATTGTTTTGTCTTGTTAATGTATTTTGGTTTAGTAATCGTGTTACTTTTGCCCGTTTTATTAAACATAGATTTATTTTATTTAAAGTTTAATTATGGTTATGATAATTGATATTTTATAATTATTATTCATGGTAGTTAATGTCATATTATTAATTGTTTTTTATACTTTTATGATAATCTGTCTTTTATGGTTATAATTCAAATAATTTATGTTATTTGACTTGTTTGTTTATTTATATATTTTTTTGTTTTGTATGTTTTATAAAGTTGGAAATGAATCACTTTTAGTTAGTTAAACTTATATTTTATTTTATCTAATAGGACGTCTAGAGATAAATTTCTTGATAAAATAAAATAACTGTTGACCTATCATTTCTCGTAAATTAAAATTGCAATGATGATTACCAAAATACACTGAACGCCTAAAACTTATCACGTAGATCTTATTTTTATTATTTTGTAATTGTTTTGACTTAAATACCTCTAATGTAGAAAACTTAACGGAAAAACTTAACGGCGTTAACTAGGAGTAGTTAAGTGGATTCAAATGGCAATTTTTGTGAAACCTTTGGATGCAAATTGCAACCTTTTAAACTTTTGGATTCAAATGGCAATTTATATGAAACCTCAGGGACGTAAAACGCATTTAACTCATTAAAATATAAACCAATGTGTGACGGTGTGTTTTTCCATAGTCGATGTGTTGCGCACATCATAAACTTAGCCGTTCAAGACGGCTTAAGAACCATTGAAACGATGAAAGATAGTTTCAAAAAAATGTTACGTGACATTTTTAGCAATAACCAAAGATATAGTAGATATCGCAAGTTTTGTAAATACGCAAATTCCAAATGTTTAGGTCCGAATTGGGACGTACCTACACGATGGAATTCCACTTGTAACATGTTTGAAAAGGCTTGAACAAAAAGAAAATTTAATAGACTTTCATAATAGTTTGGTAAGTCGTGAAAAGGTAAATACTTACCATCCATCGGGTTGGTCCGTTATTGAAGAAATAAGCAAAATGTTTCAAATATTTAAAAATGCAACTACTTGTCTTTCTAGAATTTATTATCCAACAATTCTCTTAGTAAATTTATTTAATGTCTTCAAAATTAAATGAGAAGTCGTTTAGGGGTAGACCATATTCGGATATGATACCCCTAATAAAAGAAAAACGTAAAAAGTATTTTAAAGAAATGTCTCCGATTATTACATGTGTCGCTGCATTAAACCCTTGTTTAAATTTATTAGGGGTTGAAACTTTACTTGATAAAATTACTTCTAATTTGGATTTAGAAGATGAAAACTTATTTTATGGTCAAACTTTAAAAGCTACTTTTAATCAACAATTAGAAAAAATATTTGATGTTTATTTATTAAAATATGGTAAAACATCACATATCCATGAGTCATTGAGGCATGCGGCACATGTCGAAAGTTCAAATTATCCAATGTTTGCTTTATATAATACTTAAGGGATGAATGTAATAAACGTTAACATGGTAACAATCCGAGTAGTGAACTCGGGAGGTATGGTGGAACAAACTTTTTATCCACTATGAGTCCACAAGATTTTAAAAATTTTAATTTGTTGGCTTGGTGGAAAGATAAGGATGATCAATTTCCCATCCTATCCAGCATCTCCCGAGATTTACTAACCGTCCAAGCTTCCACGGTAGCTTCGAAATCTGCTTTTACTGTTAGTCGCAGGGTTATATCGATAAGACGAACTCGACTCACTCCTCAAACGGTTGAAATGTCAATTTGCTTGAAGGATTTTTTGGATGCCGTGGAAATAGTACAAGACAAATGCTCACTTAAAGCAGAATTGGAATACGAACCAGAATTATACGAGGACGAGGTAGAGAGCGGATTGACACCCGGAATGACCGATGATGAAGCAGCATATGATAATTGCCTTCGTAACAGCTCCGGTTCTGATGGCGAAGAATAAACGTACAAGTATGCAACGAACGAACGGAGAACGACTAAGCCAAATGTTTAGTTTTTAAAAAACTATTATTTACACTTCTATGTTGTTTAAATTATTTATATGTTTTATATATTATATATTTCACTTTCATTATTGATTAACAAGTAACTTATGATATAATAATTTAAAATTAACAAAATAATAATATTAATAACAATAATAATCAGTTAATCACAACAAGTAACAAAAACAATAATAATAATAATAATAATAATAATAATAATAATAATAATAATAACAACCACCACCATGATATTAATAACAATATTAATAATAAAAATTTTAAATTAGTATAAATATGATTTAACTAATATAAATATGATTTAATTAATAAAAATATGATTGTATATTTTAACAAAAATTTTAAATTTTCTTTAATTAATATGAATATGATTATATATTTTAATAAAAATTAATATAAATATGATTATATATCTTTAACTTAGAACCGATTTATAACCCGAATCGGTTTGGGACCAAACCGGTTTTGACTTTGGTTGACCAAACAGGTTTCGATATGGACAAGAACATCTCTAAAGAAGTCATATATGTAATCGAAGACCAAGCCCTAAAAATTGATCCCCTTTGAATTATAAACCTTTCACAATTATAACTCTTAAAACCATGAGTTGTTTATGGAACGACTTATGTTCCACCCAGATTACCCCTTCATGAGTATTTCCATAAAAGTGTCCTGTACCATCTGCCAAAAAAACCTTATATTTTTTTCTAGTATCTTTTCTAATCTTATACCATTGTCACGTCTTTCAACTTTGCTTAAGCTGCCTCAATACTTGATTGACTGTCAATTTGGAGACATGCCCAAAGAAAAGAAGAATACCCTAAAGTTAGTGCAACTGTTCCTTCTGGTCCACCAATCAACATGACAAATGGTTTTTGTTTCCAAAAAGTATTGTGTTATCATGTCAGATGACTTGGGTGCTTCATAACAGTAGCACCCATCTAACAAGGACCATCAACCATCTTCCACTCTTATTTCCGTTTCATCTATGCTTGGTCACATGTAAAGCCCTCAAAACTCTATTATAAAGTCTAACATACAAAAGAATGAATGACTATCCGCAAGTGCTTGGCTTGTGAAAATGGAAGAAAACTAAAAGAAATACCCGCCAACATTCTAGATGGAAAAGATGTGTGACAACCCATATTCAAAAAAGTGGAATGATGCTCGAAAAATACATCAAAACTCATCTCCTTCAAACAACCTGTAATCTCACTAATGATGAACTTGGAAGATGGGATGTTAATTGACAAAACACCTCGAACGCCAAATATGATGACATAGATTCTGAAGACGAAGAGATCAAGTATGTTTAAAAAGGTTCTGAAGTATTGAAATAATTATATGTGTTTAAGTATTGTTTAAGTGTGGTTTAAATTATATTTAAGTGTGTGATGTAAGAATAATGTAAGCATCAATTCACCCTTAGTGATGTAAACGTTTACCTCATAGTCTAGAATTACCGATGGCTAAAGTCATGCTTATGTAATACTTGTTTAACAATGCTTTTTTCCTTTCCTATAAAAAGGATACCCCGTTATTTGTAAACCATCTTTGAAAAGAAATAAAACCTTCTTCATATACCACTCTCTCTAGTTTCTCTCTCTAGTCTTTTGAGTCTTTTCTTAGCTTTAAAGAGTCTTTCTTCATCTATCCTTCCCTTGAGTCTTACTAGACGTTTGTAGATTAGTCACATAAGAGCATTTAGCATATTTTCAATCAAAAAATGATAAATATGAAGCAAAGTAAAAGGATGGAACTATTGAATAATTATGACCGTGATATACAATATCATCCGAGAAAGGCAAACGGAGTGGTTGATGCACTTAGCCGTAAGGAAACTACTAGACCACTAAGAATAAGGCAATGTGAATAGATATTAAGAGCAATTTACCGGATGAAGTTAAGAAAGTACACCAAGTAGCATTAAAAGAAGATAAAACAAAAGATGAACAAATAAATGGAAAGGAAAGATTGTTAGTCACTGATAAAAAAAAGTCTTAAGACTCAACAACCAAATTTAGATTCCAAAGCATGAAAATTTTAAGAATATGATATTAAGTGAGATTTGTAAGTCAAAATACTTCATTCATCTTGATTGTGATAAGATGTACCAAAATCTAAGAAATTAATACCGGTAGCAGGGTTGAAGAAATCAATTGCCAATTTAACAGAGAAATGTTTGACTTGTGAAGAAATCAATTACCCATTTTACAGAGAAATGTTTGACTTGTTCACAAATAAAGATAGAACATCAAAGACCATTAGTTTACCTTCGAAACTTAGATATACTAGTCTGGAAAAGGGAAATGAGCATAATGGATTTCATAGTAAAGCTTCCCAGAATTAGGCTTAAACATGATGCAATATGGGTGATTATAGATAGATTAACCAAATCTTCTTATTTGCTTCTAAATCGGAGAAGATTACAAATTAAAAAAGTTTGCTAAGATATGCATTACGAAAATTACATCAAGACATGGAGTAATTATCTCCATTGTATTTCATAAAGATAGCTGATTTACATCAAAATTCTTGTAAATTTTTCGAAATGAAATGGGAACTCAATTATAGTTAAATATGGCTTACCATCCGCCAATAGATGGAAAAAGTGAGCACACAATTCAAACCATGAAAGACATGTTAAGAGCCCGTATCATTGACTTTGGAGTGAACTAGGATGAAATTTACCTTTGATAGAATTTTCATATAACAATAGTTATCACTCTAGTATTAAGATGATACTATTTATGATTCTATACAGAAGGAAATATAGAAATACCGTATGTTTGATGGAGATTGGAAAAAACCAAATTGCTAGTTCTAAATTGATTCAAGAAATGATTAGTAAGATAGTTCAGATTAGAGAACGAATAAAGACTGCTTAAGACGGGAAAAGGAGCTAAGAAGTTAAAAAAAAAGAAGAATAAGGTTGTTAGAATTCATAGTGGGAGATAAGATCATGCTAAAGGTATCTCCCTAGAAGAGAGTTATCCAATTTAGAAAATAAGGGAATTCAATGAAATGTACATAGGACTGATTTAAATAGTATCTCAAGCTGGATAAGTGGCTTATTGTTTAAAATTGTCTAACAAATTAAGTGGAATTCATGGTATGTTCAATGTATCCAAGGATGATCTTACGGTCTGTAACATAGTGGCAATGGGTGCCACATATGAAGCATGACAAGGATGATCTTACGCACCGTATAGTCCTTACGGTTCGTAAGATTGTGGCAACCTAGGTAATCATCTGAAGCTTGAGACATGGTAGTGACTCACCTACTAGCCTCACGGTTCGTAGGATCAGCTGGAACAATCTATAAATAGAAATGTTAACCATGGCTTTTCTTATTCAAACTCAAAGCTCTATACTCGTCTTAGTGGTTTATTTAAGGTATTTTCAAAGTCTCATTTGATATAGAAGCATCAAAGAATCATTAGGTAAGGTTTCATTTAAGTTTAAGCGCATTTAAATAATTGCTCCAGCCTTAGTGTTAGTGATAATCTAGGCTTGTTACACTATATAGGATAAACTATGGTAAACAATGAATATTAAGGAAATACACTACACAAATATACTACTCATTCAAGATGAGTTATAATGTTACCAATACAATTGTAGTTAGTAAGACCTAATGAGTGTGGAGCCTTCGTCGCGTGATGCGTAAGGCCTTAACACAATTAGCCCTGGAAATAAAAAAACGTAAAACTAGGATATTTATAAATTTTCAAATGTGTATATGAAAATAAGCTCATGCTAACCAGAATAAAGTTTGAGATAAATATTTTGAAAGTTATACTAGCTCACCGCATTTCCCACTATTTTTTTTTTGTTTTAAATAAATGTATCTCAAGTGAAACCTAAGTAGGTAAGCAGGTGTAAGCTTAAGCGGGTATGTAGTGTTTTATATTTTATAAATTGTACAAATTTAGTTTGAATGTAATGACAATGATACGTTAATCAAAAGTCCTTCCGTTATTTTGTTTTTATTGTTAAGTAGTTATCAATCAGTCACGAGATAGACTTCATACTGGGTGGAGTGTGATAACTTGCCACAGGTTAATCAAAATTTTAATAATATTATAACTTTAAACATATTTAGCTTTTTATAATAATTTTTAAAATATAATGATTTATGAAATTCCGTATATAATGGTGTGACAAGATTGTATTTATCTATGTTTCGAAATAATTTTTATTTATGTTTTAGTATATTTTTTTTAAAACCACGTCAAATATAGTTAATATTTTACTTCTTTGTTTTTAGCACAATTACATTTTTCCTTTATAACTTTTCATGAATAATACTTTTCAAAATTCTAATATAAGTATGGGTTTTTATTTGTATCTATGTTTTGATATATATTTTTATTTAAAGTTGGTTATTTTTCAAACTTATATACAAGACATTACTAATCAAGTCTCTACCAACACATTTTCTCTCTTTTATAAGTCATTTTAAGTCATGAACGTATTTAAAACGCATAACTTTATTTAGGTGCAGTCTTTTTTTAAATAAGTAAAATGTCGGCAGTCTGCGAAATAAATCTACAAACATCTGTAACAGAAGATGTGGACTAAACCTTTGCAGTTTATAAAAAAAAAAACTGTTTGGTTTTTAACATTTGCAACATTCTCTCTCTCTCTATCTCTCTCTCTCTCTAATGGCTTCAACTGACGACTGAAACAGAAGCTCCGACGACTCATAATAACTCCAATGACTGGAACAAAAGCTCCGACGGTAGATTCATTGAAAGCTAGCGATTCCGTCGCCCGAGGAGGTGGGCCGGTAATGGTGGTCGGAAAGTGGCGGTGGAGGTGAAAACCAAAGACAGGAACCCGGAGATGGAAGCTCCGGCGGCTAACAAAGCTTCTCCGGCGACGGTGGAAAAGAAGGAACAACAAACGGAAAGGGTCGTCGATGGACGATGGCGAACGGTGGACGGTAGCAGACGGTGGACGATGGCAAACGGTGACGGAAGGCGGGGGACGATGGCAGACAGTGACAGACGGAGGTGGTGGTCGTGAACGGTGGTGGTGGTGGTAGGCAGTGGATGTTGGTAGGTGGTGGATTAAACTATTCGCAGATCTTAAAAGTGATTGTGCCAAGTCTGCACAAGAAGAACTCGCGTAAACGTTTTTCATTTAAACATTTACGGAAAAACAAACAGTTTGCAGATAGCAATGTCTGCGCGTAGCCTGCGCGGCACAGACAGAAAAAACTGCAAAACATTTTTCAAAAAAAAAAAAAAAAAAAAAAAAAAAACACCACCTTAATGTAAGCTCTAATTACATAATCCCACGACACCACACAAGTAGACCCCTTGTTCAGTTTAAAAAATAATAAAATTACGAAACCAAATAATATGAAATACAATTAATCTTCTAACAATTTTGTATAAATCATCCACCTTACAATCAAAGAAAAAGCATTGCCAATTGCCAAATCACTCTTAAACATATAAAACCCTCCATTTCTCATTTAATTAAAATTTACATGTGGAGTCTTTTTTACCGAGTACAACTTTTCATCTTCACCGATCAAACAAAAATATATAAAAAAAATCTATTTCTAAACAAAACCCATTTACTGCCCTTTTTCATCTTTAAAAACAAAACCCACACTATAAAAATAAAATAAAAATAAGAAAACAAACGAAAAAAAAAAAAAGAGCACATATCAATCATGAATGAGTTAATAACATAAAAGTACATAACATATTTTCAAAATTTTGTACATTAAGCTCCCTTAACCTTATTTTAATGTATAGTACTGTTCTTAAAATTATTTAATACCCGTATTTGTAAAATTATTTTAAAAAATGTCATCATCGGTTCTTGCCCATTAAACCAGAAAAACTTTGATTATATAACAAGACGTTAAGGGGTCAAAAATTACATGCATCCATGTAAGAAAATATTAATTTCATTAACATATGTATTTTAAATAAGTTTAGAGTTTTTAATAAGTTAAAAATAAATTAAGGGATCTTTTGAACAAACTAAGAAAACATATTATTCTTTATGATATTAACAGATCCAATAGGAATTGAGTGGAAATCATGGGTCAATGGTTACAGAAGATCTTGTATGTGGAACTCTTAGAGTCCCTCCAAGCTCCACAGGAACAAGAGGGATAAGTGAGTGCAGAACATCGGTTATCAACGGTCGGTAGCTTGGTTCTGGTTGTACACACAGCACTGCTACAGCAGCAACCTGCAGATCAAATCACAAATCTTGAGTTTGTATATTATATATATGTTATATATTAATTTATAGAGATTTGATCGAAAAGGCGATTGCGGTTTAAGTACTTGGTACAAGTGTTTGAGATCCATTGTGTATCTGATTACAGGATCTACAATGTTTGGAAGCTTTGATCTGTCTGTTAGCTGTGGCATTGCCTGAAATTAAGAATTTGGTATTGTGAAACAATCAAGAACAAGTTAATACTCAGAGATTTGTGTGATGAAGAGTTAGAAAGTAGTTTTACCCAAGTGACAATGGATTGGCACTGAGATGCTGCTAGTTTTTCTACAGGTCGTCTTCCGAGTAGAAGCTCTAAAAGTACAACTCCAAACGCGTACACATCACTTTTATCTGTCAGTTTTCCTGTACACAAACCGAATTCAGCATTAAATTGTTCATAAGTTGTTCAAATGTCCAAATGGAAGCAATCCACCAATTTGATCAATAGTTTACAGTTTGAAAACCGAGTTTGATGGTTCGGACAATAATTTATTTCATTGAATGGACCATGTAAACAGGAATGACTTAGTTACATTTCTTGTATATTTATGTTTTTAATTTTCAAGCATGTAAATGTAAAATATTTATGACCCATCTTATAACTTTAAAAGATTTAATAAAAAGTAAAAACTAGTGATTCTTATATAAAAACTGGTTGAAACTACCAAACTGTTTTTGGACGGTTTGGTCAGTCCAACCAACCCAGCCAGTTTGGTTTGCCGTTTTTTAGCAGCATAACCTTATATTTTAGTCAATAACTATCAAAACCGGAATAGCTGCAAGTTGCAACTCATCATCAAATAAAAACACAAAAGAAAAGTTTGGCTTTTGCTTTTAAAAAGTTGAAAAAGAAACATTTGCTATTTGCTTTACAGATATAATAAATAGTTAAAAGAAAAGACTATATATATGGTTATACCATCTAGTAGATACTCTGGAGCTACATAGCCTAATGTCCCTGAAAGCTTGATGTTGTTCTTGTTCTGGGCTCCATCCATTACAGCAAGACCAAAATCTGAAAGCTTTATAGAACAATCAAAAGGGGACATGATTAGCATATTTCAACAGCAATACAATAGTCCTTGAGTAGGCCCCACACAGAATCATCCAACCAAACAGAGTGACTCATTTGTAGGTCCCACAAGCCCAGGCAAACTCAAACTTTGAGAGTAGGTTTGAGATGCATTATTATGACACTGACAGATAATTAATTGTTGTACAAATGTTTAAAAACTTGGTGGGTGATGTCCAAAGTACCTTAGCATTGAAGCTGGAATCTAGAAGGATATTAGATGATTTCAGATCTCTATGAATCACAGATGGTTTGCAGTTCTCATGTAAGTATTCTAATCCTCTGGTCAGACACTTCAAATATGTTAATTATTTTATTTTTCCCATAAAAAATAACAATAATGATGATATTGAATAAATTATCTGCTTTAGAACAAGTCCCACCTTGCTGTATCTAGAGCAATCTTCATCCTGCAATGCCATGTTAAATTGGATCCACTGGAAGGCCCTGTGTGGACATAATATTAAACTCTGTTATCTAATCAATTTTCAATTAAAATTAATTTTATAAATACACATAGATTTCCATTTTGGGTGTCTGTATTGATTGCAACATAACCCCTTTTCACATTTTGTCCACATTTTCAAGGGAAAATGACCCATCTTTCAATTACAGTTATTACAAATCATCAAGACTAATATTTTCAACCAAGTGTTTGAAGAAAGTTGCATAAGAAAGGCCCATTAGCATCATGACAAACTACTAATCATATAAAGTTTGCTTCTTCAATTTGAAGGTGTTTTAGACATGTGACTATTACTATTACTATATCACCAGTTATAGCGCTTCCAAGGATGAATGCGATAACAGCCAAAGATTCTCATATACGTCCAACCCATTGACCCGTTTCATCCTTGATGAAAATCCTTGAAATATCAATATAAAAAACAGCTCACCATGTAATTGAGTTTCCAAAGATCCATTATGCATCAATTCATAAACAAGCAGCCTGGTTTCCTCATGAACACAATATCCCAACAAAGTAATTATGTTTGGATGCTGAATTTTACTCAATAGATCTACTTCTGTCTGCGAAATCAGAATATCACAAATGTTCAAGAACATGACATCAAAACTCATATCATCAAATTAAAAGATTAGTAAATGGAAACAAACCACCACCTGAAATTCTTTGATGGCATCTTGGCTACCACCATCCAATCTTTTAACAGCAACACACAGATTCTCATCGATTCGAGCTCTATACACGCACCCAAATCCACCCTCACCTAATATCTCACCTTCCCCAAAGTTATCTGTTGCTGATTCTAACAAGCTATAATCCATAACAGCAACTGATCCCTTTTCAGTAACTGTCTTTAAAGAACCACTACTTCTGCTAATGAATGAACTCAATGCAAGCCCCCTCAATGAATCTGCAAATCACACCACAAGTTTGTTTAGAATCTCAAGAAAGTTAATCTCCTCAAACAAATAATCAAAAATGATCAAAACCCATGATTTTTTATCAGCTTACCTGATCTTTTAGTACTCGGTTTGCTTAATTTGTGTATTTTCTTTCTGTGGCATATCCACAAACAGATGATGGACAATATAAAGATACCCATCACCGAAGAAGCTGCGATGAGCCCAATTAGAAGCTTTCGACTCGATTTCATTCCGTGGTGATCCGGGATAGTAGCTGCAGCTCCTGAATCAAAGGAAGTTGATGAAATCAAGCCTGTAAAGAAAACACAGATATGATCACAGGATTGTGACAGTACCTGAAGAGATGTCAGCCATTGATGATGGAATTGAAGGAATTGGAGCAGAAGATGGTGAAGATTCAGGAACAGAAATTGCAGAAACAACAATGGATATACTTGTAGGTGATGCATCAATGGAGGTAATTTCAAAATCCCAAATCAAAACAAACAAAAACCCAACAAGAATTTTCATTCTGTATACCCTCTTTTGAAGTTTGTCTAGTGTAAACAAAACATGAGATTTCTTTTAAGGAAATCTGAGTTGAATTGAGGTTCTATTGTGTAGTGTATCCTAATGAAGACAGAGACAGAGTGAGATCTCAAATATTAATAATTTTGAAATGAATCTTGATGGGTGTTTTTCTCTTTCTCTCTCCTCTGTCTGCCCACTCTCGTTGGTTGTTTCTCTCTCTGTCTCACGCAGTAAATCAATCAAAGAGGGGTGAATTGGGGGTCAATGGTGATGCCAAAGGTTTCAACTTTCAAGTGAGAGTAACAACGGCGGACGGTGATGAAGGAGAGTGAAGGAGATCGAATTATGGAAGATGGAGACGATAGACTGTGAAATGTTTACTTTTCTTGAAATCATAAATAAAGAAAAAGGAGGGAACTTTCATAGATCAAGAATCCAAATTCCTTTTACTCCGCTGTTATTCACAAATTTTTTTTTTTTTTTTTTTTTGTCAATTTTGCATAAAATTTAATAGGGTCTCTTCAGCTTGAGATCGTCTTTTACAAAAACTTACAAAAATTTGAGTTGTGATGTAAGAAAATAATCAGTGGATGTAAGGATAATCCTCAATTTAACGTTTTCTTTCAAAGTTTTTTAAAAATTTAACGGGATAATCTTATAAAATGGTGACCAAATTTTAAGATTATTTCAATTAAGTATCTCAAGTTTAAAAGATATTATAATTAGGTCATTTAATTTTTATGTTTTATTTAATTTATAAGTTTAATATGTTTTTTAACATGTTGTTCTCTTTGTTTAATTAGAAAATATTTTTTATTTTTTTTATTTTACGTTGATGTGAAATGATTGCGTGAAATTTAGGTATTTTTTTATTTTTCAATATAATTAACTTGGTTTTTTTAATTTTAAATATAATTTCATATATTAAAAATTCTAACACCCGTGTCTTCTTTTTCACTACTTTCTTGACATAAAAAAAATTGAATACAATTCAATTTGATGGTTTAATGATCCAATTTGGAAAAAATATGCGTGAATAACTAAATTAAAATAATTTTAAAACTTAATTACTATTCTGTGATATTTTCACAAATTGAGTTTAGTGAAGAATAGTGTTTTTAGTTTATTTAGAGGGTACGAGGGCTATTGCTCAAATGCAACTAGTAATGCCAAATCTGGTCGTAGGGAGCACAAGTAGTACATGGTCTACTACGATAAATACATCATTAGTCTCAACATAGAAAAGGATTTCTAGCCGTCAGCACGAAACGAACCAATAAGTGATTCTCAAAAGACAAGCAAGAAAAGTAAGGTAGAGAGGAAAAGAGTTAGAATGAGAAGTTTGTTCTATATTCTCAAGATGTGTATGTGTCACCTTTAGCAATCATACGGGGAATTTACAATGGTCGAGGCCTTGGCTTCTTTCCTAGGAGGATCTCTAGGAGATCTTCCTTTTAATTTCATGGGGAAGAAGGCTTAATGATGTTCGTTGTTACCTTTCCTAGGTCTCTTTAGGCTTTTCGTGGAGTTTGACCTACCTTCCTAGTTTTATTGCTAGTACCTATATTTCTTTGATTCTCAAGTGATCCTCTAATGTTTATCCCTTTAATCCCCAGCCACTTCTCTTGCAAGGCATGAGATAGTTGACTTTGACTCCTTCATTTCCTTCTTGTTGTAAATACCTTGAGTGTCGTCTTGTTATAATAGCGGGCATGTATTATACCTTACCCATGTCATCATACCCTTAGTCTTGTGTGAGTATGGGCTTCCTTATGTTCGGGTCAGACTCAACCTCCTATCCCTTCTAGATTCTCCAACATTAGACCAAAGCTTTTAGGGAGATTCAACCTCCTAGCCCTTCTTGTTGTAAATACCTTGAGTGTCGTCTTCATTCAACATGATAGGTTTCTTTTTTTCATATTTTTCTTCTTTTGTTCGTAATTCATTTGGTAAGGATGCCATGGATAACTAACTCTCGAAACTAGATGAAGTGTCCTCACGATTTGTCTGTTTGAAGTATTCCAATGGAGAGGAATACACACCTTGACTCCCAAAATCCAAAAAATTGATAAACAAACTTCCTCCCAGTTATGTTGGTTTTGGATCCCAGCTTACTTCTTTTCGTCTGAGCAAGATGACCCATGATCATATTGGTGTGTAGGGCTCTCGGGCAAGTCCTGTTTGTTAGTTTATTCCATCAATGTTTTCACTTGACCCATAATGATAAACAATTAACCAAATAAAAGTTAAAGAAAGATAAATCTTGGTATATTTATTAATCAGATCCTTCCATAAACACTAGTAAGATCACTTTTCTTGGGTTTCTAGATCAACCATCCCCTTTGAAATGTCTTGGAGATATCCAAGTGGCATCTTGATATATTGTCCACTCGAGATTCTTCTTATGATCTTGAAACCTCTATCATGTTTAAGGGAAACATGACCCATGTTCCCCTTTATTATTTATCTGCCTTAGTTTTAGTTGGCCTTAGATGTGCTTAGGAAGTCTCTTGATTTGAAACTTGCTTTTTCAAGTCAAGGGAAGGTAATGTGTGTTCTTTTCCTTTCCTTCAATCCTTGATTATTTTATTTCTTTAAAAATATGCCTTGTTTCTATTAATAGAGATGTGTCTTCTGAGTTTGATGTCAGATGAGAACATTATCAATATGGAGTATTCGTCTAAGCTCTTAGTTGACGTAGAAAAAAATGTTTTGGCGTTAGTTAGGAAATCTTTGTATAATGAGTTTGAGTATTCTAGTGTGCTTTCCGATATGTGCCTTGATGACACACGTCGTTCTCTTGGTATTGCTACTACTAAGAAACTAAAGAAGAGGAAAAGGGAAAAATTCATCGATGTTGGTCCATCCCTCACGAGCACTGGATCCTCTATTCAAGTTCACATTTTCTTCGCTTCTGATAATAGCAACCTAAAAGTTCCTAGCACCGTTAAGCTTGTGCTAAATGAGGAGAGAAAACACTTTGATTCTAAGAAGGGGAACCTGGTCCAATTCTCGGAGGATTGAAATGTTATCCGAGCATAAATGCCAAACTTTTCTGAGCCTTGGGCGAACATTGTTGTCTCATTGGGGAAGGCTTTACTAATGTACTCAATTACTAATGTCGTAGTAATTAGTACATGTGACCCTTTGCAATTGTCCTATCAGGTTTTCACAAGCTAGGTATTTAAGAAGAAATCAAGATATGTTATTTTGCATGTTTGTAGCATGTTCATAATACGTCCGTAAAAAGGAAATATAAAATCTGAAGGTCAAACATAGGTTCCCGACTAATGCCACAACTTCTGAAGGTATGTCTTTTCCTTACCTTGTCGGTATTGGTAATTGTGTGAACAAGTCGTTAAATTGCAACGTCTTAACTTGTATGGTAATAATAAATAAACTAGTATGTAAAGAATAAGAATGATGTGATAGAAGCTAAGCTTAATTTTCTTCTTTTGCTCTTAAACTTCGATGTTAATCTTGAATCTTGTGCTTTCCTCAAAGATGATATAAATATATCAATGCATGATAGAGAAGTTTTTTTTATTTTAATTTTAAAATTTAAGTTAGCAAAAAGGTGAGTGTGAAGGTGGACAAGATTGTAATTTTATTTATGTTCAAAAGTTCAGCAAAAGGGAGATTGTGGCATGTCCAAGTTTGTTGTTTCATCTTTTGGTTTGTTTCGGTCAACCAACAAGTTTAGTATCTTTTGATTAGTTTAATATATAAATAGTCATAGTCATTGTAAAATACCAACGTCTCTTTTATTACTCTTGCTTAAACTAATATCTTACTCCCTCCCTCTCTAAAACTATAAATCGCATACTTTATGAAGTCATGTGACGGGATCTATTCAAAGAAATATTCATTAATTTCTTATTTGAGGATGAAGATGAAAAAAACAAAGTTGATAATTAGAGAAATTATAATGTATTATTTTTTTAATAATAAAAAACAATACGTAAAAGACCATTGTGTGTTGCATGCAAGACATATGGAGCAATTTAATTTATTTAACCCGCTATAACGTGCCCAACCTTGGAAACAAAACTTAAACATGTAATTTTTAAAACAGAAAACAAAATTCGTACCTTCTTTATATGTAATTAACTTTTATAATAATTAGTACTAGAATTACAAAAAAATACCTGAAAATATAAACTTAATCGTTAGATGATATGCAAATACACACCTTTTATTGTAGATTAATGGACTATATAAGCTGGAGCCTTGAACGATTCAAATAATTGCTATTATTCCAAGATATATTAAAGCGGGGGACATTTTTTTTCGTATGCAAGAGGAATCTCATTCATATTGGTTATCAAGATATATTTTGAGCATTATAAAATCTATTAAGTTAGTCACATGAAAACATTCTAGTGGTTAAATGGTGTGTATCATAACTAAAAGGCTGTAATCTATAATTTTATAAAATCCAAAAATTGATGTCATAGAAATTGAAGTGTATTTAATTTTTTTAACGGTTAACTAGATCACTGACGGATCACTTGTCCAACTGATCATCTCCATTACTCAAGTACGAAATTTGAGATCAACCTTAGTAGGAAACTGACATTATATGAGAAAACTCACTGACCCACCTGAAACTCTACTTAATTTTTGTCACAGATGATACTTGAACTCAAAATCTTCATATATTTTTATAAGATTTTGGGGTTCCTCACCTTAATCATTTGGAGTTATTTAACTTGCCCACTTTCAATTTAAATCTTGTAAATTAGTTATTGTTATAAACATGATGATTGCTACGAACCAAGTACACAAGCAACCTCTAGTAGTTTAGTTTGTTACCTCAGCATCCATGCCTTTGGTCCTACGACAAAAGTTCAATTATTACTAAATATAGATAAATTGTTATGCAAGTGACTGCACTTTC
This sequence comes from Flaveria robusta, assembly GCA_025506415.1. NCBI lineage: Eukaryota > Viridiplantae > Streptophyta > Magnoliopsida > Asterales > Asteraceae > Flaveria > Flaveria robusta. Next base: position 21,671,912 of record CM046474.1, read on the forward strand.
CTGAAATTGGAAAATATACGAAATCCATATTAAAATTTGAAAATAAAGTTGGATATTCAGTTAAGGGTAGTAATTATACTGGATTTGCATATTGATAAGTTAAGTTATTGAAGCCAAACACGAAGTATGCATTTGTTTGTGTCAAACATATCAATGCTAACAAAACAAAGTCAGAATTGTATACCGAAGTCCGAAGAGAACCCTTGTTACTATCTTATTAATTCTAAACAAAATAAATGGGTTGAAGGGTTTGTAAAAGGGTTGACGGGTTGTAAATCTCACCCCTCCAGACCTCACATTTTAAGTGAGATCTTACTGGGTATGTTTATTTATCTTATAGGGTTAAGTCAAAACCTATGAAAAACAACAAACCAAATTGACATCCGTCTTTTTCAATTGACCTAACCACCTTGAATCATTATGAAATCACCTTTAGTGATCAACACATCCTTTTTGAGAATCAAGAGCTAGATGATCGATTTTCTTCCATGTTGTTCGATAACCTAATTCCTAACAACCAACCTAGCAATTTTTAAAACCCCTATTAAGAAGTTTTGGACAAATGCCAAGATTGAAGTAACAAAGGCCACACACCTAAACAAGAAGCAATCACAACCATCAATGCTCAAAAAATTAACATGTACGCCATTAAACTTCAATGATGAAAAAGGTATAACTTATTTTCATTCAAAAGGTACCAAAACAATCTTCTAGGATATGAGGTATAATGGATGTATGAACAATATTAACATATTCCAAAAACATTTTGGACCTAAGAGGAAATTTTTATTTGAAGTTATTTTTAAAAGTTTAATTAAGAAACGTACGGACTAGGATCAAATTCTTGAAAGGGTTCAAGCCTTTATCTATGCTCTTATGAGAGGTGAAAATTTTAGCTTTTCAAGATATTTACTTGAAAATTTTTAATTTTTCAAGTTCCATTGTTTAATGCTGCAAAAATAAAAAATAAAAAATAAAAAAACTGCATTTGAACTTTAATTATAGAGTAGGTCTTTAGTGTGTCTACAAATGAGCAGACGCATAAGCTGTACAAACATTTGACATTAATTAGTATGCTGCATACACTAGTTGTAGCCTCATGACATCTAAATGTCACGGACTGATTTGTTCAGCTCTCGTGCGGCACTTAGATTGGTTCTAAGTCAGCCTTCTTGGTCTCGTGTGGATGGTTTATGCAGCGGAAGTCTTTGTAAGGGAACGTTAGAGTTGTAGTATGCAAGTAAGATGTTTGTGGTGTGCGATTACAACACAAGTAGATTGCTTGTATTACTAGAACACAAGTACAATGATTTTGAGTTACAAATAACTTGGGTGGTGCAAATGAAGCACCATCATCCTATTTATACTAGTTGTCCATAATCTAGATTTTTCTATATCTAGATTAATCAATACATAATATCTAAGACTAGATATTTTGATGGAACTCTCTAGTTGGTCCAAGACATTTCAAGATATTTTTCAAGGGTGAACTATGTAGCTCTATCTAGATTCTTCCATGATCTTTCATGGCTGTTTAGTTAGTTCTTCTTAGTAGCCTTTGAGCTACGTTTTCTAGTGCCTTGCGGGACGTTCTAGAGCCTTCCGACGTTGCCATGTTGCTGCAGAATTGTGTGGGCTGTTTCGGAGTCTTCCGGGCAACCTTGGTTGCTTCAAAAGTGCCCCTAATCGATAAAAATTAGGGTGTTGCGATCTGCGTTTTGGCGGGTCGTGACATAAAGCTGTTAACCAGTGTTAATAATAACTGGTGTTCAAAACCTTTTTCAATAATATTCGCCTGATGTGAGCTTCAAATATGATCAGCTCGGGCTAACATACGATCCCTTTGGAGGTAGAGACTTCATGAAACTTTGCTAAACTTTGCGTTTTAAATATAGATGCGTTCAAGTCAAACAAACAGTACCAGATTCGGAGTATGGAGCATCGACTAATTTGATAGTCAAAGCGACATCCTAGTTCAGCAAAACAATTTAGTAACCATGTAACAGTGATAAGCCCATAATTATAAGTCTTGTTGTATACTGACATCAGCAAGCTAATTGATACGCTGAGGTCAGATCGAACAGGAGATAAGACGCTTGATGCTACAGAATAATCCAAAGATGTAATTAAGTGATTCATGTTGGAAATTTGGACACAAAATAATTATATTTATTTATTTATTTATTTATTGGTTTAAGTTCTCGTTTTGTAACGAACTATATAATGTCCAAATTGAAGCTAAGATGAATTAGATATCGATGCTCGAAGTTGAGTGGTCGAAATAAAGAAAGTGAACTTCACTTGGGTGATTATAGTAAGAATTGTTGAAATTTCTTGCATAATGCTAATAAAGCCATGTATTGACTAACATGGATGTTTTATGTTTTGACCAAGTCTTTTAATAAATATTATGAATGTTTATTATGTTTTCAAAATAGGCATTAAACATGTCATGAATGAAATAAGAGTCTTACTTTGGTCTCATAAAACATTTCATAAATCAAATGAAAGTTTTAGTTGTGAGTCATAAAACTCATATTAATGTGAATTTTTTTGCATAATATATAAGAAATTTATTTTCTTTGGTGTTTATAGAAATTTAGAGATGAGCATTCTCTAAATTGTTCTTCCTACACCATCATCTTTAACTTTTTTTTCCATATAACATCATAACACATATATTACCCGGTGATCTCTCGGGCCCGAGGCACTCTCCGGCAGTACATACTGCTTTTGCTGTTGTACCCTGGGAGACAGACGCATTGTCAAGAGTAGAGACGCGAAATCTGTTTTAAGGGACCCGTGTCTAACACGATCCTCAGCCACAACCGTCAATCTTTTGTTTGTTAATTGTTGCAGTCAAGGGGTATAGTTGAAGATTCGAACACGATGAATACTTATGTCAAGAATACTATATGAAGACTCGTTGGAGTATTTACTGAAGATAGATGTTCGTATCAAGTTTGGTACGTAAATATTGTTATATTTATTTTTCTAGTCGTATTTGTAAACGGTATTATACTAAATTATTTCCTATGGCTAACGAGAGTATCGTTAGAATTACAATCTTTTAATATAAAAGTGAACCTATTTCTTACAATTCATACATGTGAAAGATGTAAAAAATAATCTAGTGTGGAAAATGAAGTGGAACCGAAGCTAAACTGATCAGAATAATTCAAAGATGTACTTAAGAATGACCCAACACTAAAAATGAAGAGGTTCCCAAGCTAAACTGCAGATTGGGTTGAAATAACATAATTATGAAGTTGCTATAACTTCTACTTTAATAGTTTTTTGTTAGAGATATTGAGTATTTTATACTCTTCATTGGTTCTGTATTTATCATCCATTTATATTAGTTTAAGTCCTTTTGCATACTATACTCATCATGCTATATCTTCTTTGATATTGATCAAAATATATAATACAAAAGACACATAGTTTAATCATCTGGTATACACCTTTTATGGCATCATTAGTAGAGTACAATTTTCTTTTGTTTTAGTAACAACTTGATTAATGCAATTGATGGTCTGCATATCTGCAAGGATTCAACAATAAATAGGTCAAAAACCAAAGAGAGGAAGCTTTTACTAAAGGAGAACTAATATAATTATCGAACAATGCAGTCAAAAAAAAGTGAAGACTAGAACTAATCAAGCAGAGGACTTATTTGACTTGATTCTAACCAAATTTTATTCAAAGATTATGGCAGCAAAAAGTTGTAAAAGACACTGGAACATCAGTTACTTTCAGATGAACATTGTGATAATTGTTTTGTTTAGTTTGTCTCCATTGATGCCGATCGACTTCTACTAGATAATAGTGGCTTCTCTACTAATGGACCTTTATGCACTGGTATTTCCAATATGTCACACGTCTACTAGATAATAGCGGTTATCCTATCACTAACAAAAATGGAGATCGGAACGGTACCGCGAAAGCTTGAAGGGTTAGTTAATCACACCTCTTAACAGCTAGGATTGGAAATTATCATTTATTTTCTTTCCGCTAGGCTAAAATATTAAACATTTTCAAAACTTTTAGGAGTTATACTAGATAAAAAATTCATTCCAGTATAATTCCTGAGCTTGCTACTTGTGGTATTACTCTTTTGTAGTTTAGTATTTTTATTATTTAAAATATTATATATATTAAGCATCGAGTTCCTACTTGAGATACTTGAACCTGAAGTCGTTGATGTGTGGACGTTTGATTTTGTACCTTATTTAAAAGATAAACATCAAACATATTTTGAAATATATGTGACATTGTTGTTTTGTATTAGTTGTAAAATTTCGGATTTTATGCCTAAATCCGGCCAAATCATAAGTTATATCATCAATTAAAGTTTCAACCCAGGTAACATTTAAACACAGGTATAAAATGGCAGCATAAGTAAAAACATGAGGTAGCTCGGTAATATATTTTATAAAATTTTCTTTCATAGGGAGCACCACGGCCTCAAACATATCATTTTTATTTTGAATTCACGTAATTCATTAGTCACTATTATATATAATTGATTAAGGACTAAATAACTTGTTAGACAATAAACCTTAACATTTTGTAGTTGCAGTTTTGAAGACCTCTAAGAATTAAGTTATATCTTTAATATATTTCCAACCATCAAACAGTAATGGACTAACTCGACTAGGCGAGGCAAGATGATTATGAAAATTTTGTAGTGTTACTCTTTGTCGAAAAGTGCTATAAAACATTTTTCAAGTTAAATTCCACCTAGTCGATACGTCACAATTTGGATCTAAGCAAATAGAACATGTATCGTGACACATTTTCTTATAAGATATATTTTTCTACTAGTTTAATATATCATGTTACATAATTTTAAAATTTATTTTAAAATCATCAACTTCTTGAACATCGAGTCCATTTAGCACAATCAAAGTAATAACATGTGCAACATATAGGATATGAAAGATATGCAAACACAAATTTATTTGTATCAATATGCTAGTTTTTCAACCCTATTTGTGTTAAACTGTGTTGTTTAAGGGTATAATCAAAGGGCAATAGAAACACTTTGTTTTCAAATTTACAAGTTTTTATAATATAATCTAAAATATGAAATAAGTTTTCACTTGTTATACATATATGCAAACAACTCAAACATAATTATATGTTTCATCATTTGTCATGTATTTTAATCTAGCCAATGGGTGGTGATGGCAAGCTTTTTGATAATGACCCCTTATGGGGCGACAAAAGGCTACCAAATCCTAGAAAAAAGTCTTAAATATATGATTCCAATAAACCTTGAAGGCGACCAAACATCGGCGTTAACTGCACAATGGTTTGTAAACTATCAAAAAATATATTTAAATCGTTATGTGCATGTTAATAATTTAAATAATCGTATCTAAGGGTATTACAACTTATGTGCGTGTAGTAATCAAGTTTCAGTATTGTTTTAACTAGGTTATTTATAAAGTTTTTTGTCTTAACTAGGTCATTTATAAAGTTTTTTGTCCCAATCAGGTTACTCGTAAAAATTTTTGTCCTAATCAGATAACTAAAGTTTCAAGATTGTTTTAATTATGTCATTCATAAGTTGCAAAAAATTTTAAAAAATTTGAAATGTTTAAAAATATTAACAATATTTATAATACAAAAAATGAATTATTTTAAAAAAGTTATAAATTTTTTTACAAAAATTGAAAAAACATGAGTGACTTAATTGAAACACTTCTAAAACTGTAGTGATGTGATTGGAATAAATAAAAATATTAGTGACCTAATTGGAATACTTTTAAAATTTTAGTGACTTGATTGGAACAAATAAAAATATAAATAAATTAATTAAAACACTACTAAAACTTGCTTATTATTTTATGAAGTTTTCCTTTTCTTAAATCAATCTTGTTAATCGAGGGTTGTCAAAGTGGTCGAATGGCAAGCCTTGTTATTATACGAACTTTGCCATTCGTTTCTGAACTGTATTTACATCACTACTAGAAAAACTACAATAGATGACGCGCATATGCATGTCAAGGAAGGGGTAGTCATAAATGAAAGATGACACGCATATGCGTGTCATATATTTATGACGAGCAAAAGATGACGCGCATTGTAATATTGTATGACGATCGGTAGATGACGCGCAATGCGTATCAAGGAAGGGGTAGTCATAAATGACAAATGACGAGCATGCGCGCGTCATCTTTGTGAATTTTATGACGCGTTAAACATGATACGCAATGCCCGTCATAAATTTAGCTGTTTTATAAAATATATATGTATTATTATAAATTTACCTGCTTTTTTATAAAATTATAAATCAATAATCATCAAATAACAGCAAAACCAAATTCAATTAATTAAATACTAGCAAAAATTATTAAGTTGTTCCAGCTTCACTTAAAAATACATAAAGTTCTAAATTCATTTAATTGTCTAATAATGTACCCCTACACATAAATAAAATTTGAAACATAACAAGACCAATCTTCGAATTGCATACAAATCAGCGTCAGTGTATTCAGCTTTACATCCTCCAATCTAGAAAAAAAACCAATATCATCAAATTAAACTTGTGAATTTGGACAATCCAAATTAAAAACTAACAACCTCTATTTCACAATTTCTAACAAAATCATCAAAATTTCCATGTCCCACATATTAAACAAAATTCAACTACTTAGTCACCAAAGCAATTAAAAAGCATATATCAACATAGACAGTCATATATGCATATATATATATATATATATATATATATCAATTAGACAGTCATATATGCATATAGTGAGGAGCCCGCGCAATGCGACGGGACAAACAATTTATTACTGAGTCATACAATCAGTTTGTGCATATAATGAAATGTGTAATGAGAGAATTCTCTATTAAGTACTCTCTAAGTTTTTGAAATTATCTATTTCAAGAATACCAACAATGTCATCCTCTTTCGGTATAACATGCTTTGATCCATTTGGCAATTAATTATTCTTTGTACTTGTCTTCTATGAAGCAAGCTTTTTGATGAGATCTTTTGCTACTCGAATCTAATTTTGATTTTAAAATTGCTATGATATTTTGCGAGAAATGGAAAATATTTCAAAGATATGCAATGCAAAATACCCTTGCCATTATTCTATATGTCTGTCTTTCAACTCTTTCCCAAAAGCAAGTATAGAACTTGCAAATAAACAATTAAAGCTAAACAATTGCATCTAAAAACCAAAATCAAATCTAACCAAAACACCTTCTGAGGCTAATTGGAGTTAACACCTTCCGGATGCTTAGCCCAAACCGGTCCATATGACGTCGTGGTATCACTGCCATTGAATTGGAATGCTAGCATCCTTTTGATATAACAAATGGTATAACATCAAAAATAATACAATTAATGAAATAAAACGGCTTAGCAGTTATAAATCTGAACTAAAAAAAGATTCGATGTTGATATAACAACATTAAATAACAATATAAGCGACTTTGCTTCTGCATATGAGATTGTACTATAACCAATTTTGCACACCAAAACACATTGTTTAGCAATAAAACCAATGCCAACCTAGGATGAAGAATGCGGGGGTCAAACAATGGGTTATCTGAGAAAGTAAAGAAAAATGCACTTTACAAAGTAAACTAATAGTAACCAACAAGTAAAACATGTAGGAATCAGGCAATGTGTACAATCAGGAAAACCTAAACCATATGGAAACCATATAACTACATAGGAGGAGCAATTAAGAAGAACAAACAATCCAAAAATGCATCAAGTACGGGATGTGGACAATGATTATGAACCACAACAAAATTACAGCAATCCAAAGGTAGCAATGTGATTTACGAAATCTACATAGCAAACCAATCACCTAATGAAGCATTCCAAAGACCCAAAACCGGAGAAAACCATATATGTCGTACCTATAAACCACAGATCAAAAGCAACGTGGATGATAATGTTCTGCTTCCCTGGTTTGAAAAACAAAAGACAAGATATATAAGGGGAAAACAAAACATCAAAGATTCATACACGCACGAAATCAAATAGTTACCGGACTACATTTGTTTATTTACATTTATAATTTTAACTTCACATAACAAAAACATATCAGTACACGAGAAGATAAATAGACTTACAAGAACAATCACAACATCTCTACCTTTACCCTTAGTTTCCATATAAACCTGCACTAAAAATCATTAGTAGTAAGTTGGTCGTCATGATTTGTTATCCAATATTCATTTGCCGCAAATTATGATTAAGATCTGATTTTTAACAATGACCCATGTAAGTTTGCTAGAGATCTCAAGCATAGGCATATTTTATATCTTAATTTTCTTATCAATGTATAATATCTACTAATATTTCTCTTAACTTTTAAAGCTACCATAAGAATGAGGTCAGCTACTCCAACTACTGAAACGTATAGATTAAGAGAAACCATGACAACATCAAATTAAAAATATGGAACTCAGCAACCTAATGGAAATTTTATACAAATCACCCAAATGGAAACGGATAGAACGGGTTGATGCTTAAAACTCAAAACAGATTGAACCAATAGAAAAGGTCAATGCTCTTTAAAAAACTAACCACAAATCACATCACAATGGAGAAATTCTCAAATAAAGTGCTAGTAATAAAAATACCTTATGATTAAAATACTCATGAAACTTGTTTAGACTACCCTAAAAAAAATAAATGCGTTTAAATCATGTACAAATCAATACTCCAGATCATAAAGAAGCTGCAGTATACATAAAAACTACACCCAAATGCTATCTTTTATCCGTTGATTTTGACCCAGCAGTATACATAATAGATTACCATATTGTAAGCTTACCTTTAAGCTTTAACATCAGCTAATCTTTGAATTTCTTCTAAAGTCAGCTGTATTCAGGTACTTTTGCTGAAATAATAAATCTATTTTTAAGAATTTTGTATCTCCTTCATGTCTATTTTAAGTTTCAAGTCAACAAAGTTTAAATAAAAGATGCATGCTAACATTTTCACTTCAGTAACTTTATATGAAACATCCATTTATTATGTGGATTCAATAAAAGAAAGATAAAAAAATCAAAGAATACAACTTCTGTATGAAAAATCAGATAACAAAGCATAATCATTGCATGGTATCACAATAAGAATTTGCATAACAATCAGTTTATATGCATACAGAAAATGTGCTTTAACAATAAGTTGAAAAACATACCATACCGCCTCTGTAATGTCACCTTATCCAAAATCTTAAAAAGGGCACTAAACATAATACAAAGTCCCTTAACTTTGTCCCTGGTTCACTAAATATAATACAAAGTCCTTTAACTTTGTCCCTCGTTCACAGAAGGAACACCATCATTATCTGGAATCAAACATCATCACATGATAAATTAATGATGAATATGGAAATTAGAATGTGTATACCTTATGCTACACCATTGATTACTCCTTTGAGAGCTAGGGACCTCAAGAGCTTCGAAATGGTATGAATCACTCATCAGACCGGTGCGAATCAACTTCTTGTATAAACTATTTTCACACACCAAATCGTTGTGCAACGTAAAATCAAGGCAGAGAGGTGGTGATGGATGGTGGCGATAGGCGGAGAGGCAGTGACGAAGGGCGGCGATAGGCGGCCAAAGACGCTGGGATGGAGGGCTGCAAGTCGTCGTCGTGAAATTAGGGTATGAAATCGAGTAAGGATGCAGGGGGGAATTGAAATACGGGCGCGGGTTTTTAAAACATGACAGAAAAAGATGACACGCAAAAATGCGTGTCATTTCTTCTATAAATTTTTTAAAAAACGACATAATTTTTATGACACGCGAAATTGCGCGTCATCTTTTTTCGCACGTCATCTATTAACAACTTTGCAGTAGTGCATCGGATCTCTATATACCCCCCCCCCATCATTTTGAATTATTGTTTGACCTTAAGCCGGAGTGCTCCACAAGAACTTGCAATGTTTATTTACATGATTTCTCTAAGTCGTGTCTGAATCCAGTTTGAAAAGCATACCATAAAATTTACATCGAGCACGGTTTTGATTGTTTGACTTTTCACAAAAATGAATATGTACCAAAGCTCCTTGTTTCTCTTTGTTGGTAGAATCCTCATAGTGGAATCTTGGTTAGAACTTTTTAAAGCCAAAACAAGCCGAGCAGGATTCTAAGTGAGCTCGGGCTCAGCTCATTAATTTACACCCCTATTTGTAACCGGGTTTGATACGATGTTGCTCGTTCATGTATATAAGAACGGAAGGTATTGTGTATGTCATTTTAATTATCAAAAGCCTAGAATTGGGAATGCGTGCATGGTCATGGCCATGCATGTGTGTATGTTTTTGATATACTCAAAATCATACATGTTATTTAAGGACTTGACTATATTTTATATGCATTTACATACATTTTCATGAGGATTTTGGTACTTGATCGTACATTTGATAAATTTGTAGTAAATATCAAAGAAATGAAAGAATGAAACCAAAGACAATCGAGAAACGAATAAATTTGGATCAACACGAAAAAGGACAAAAGAAGTTCTTCTTGAAGACCATCGCAGACCGCCACCAACAACCTTAGCGGTTCACGAGCAATTACAAGAGGAAATGACATTTTAGAATTCATAGTGGACCGCCAACCAAAACCATAACGGTCTGCCACCGCCTCACTTCGACAAGTTTCATGATTGGGAGCATGGATAACAGACTACTAAATCCTACCTTAGCGGTTCGAAAAAATTCAATTGCGCAGATTTCCCCAAAATTCGTGTTTTACCACTTTAAAGACACATTTTCTTATTGATTCAACTTCATACTTTCTAGAACAACTCAAAGAAAGGATCTAAGTGTTTGGATGTCTAGAAGCAAGTGTTGCACGTATTAGAAGTGAAGATCAAGGTTCAAGAGCTTTCCGTTTGACCTCATTCATGTTTCTTGACATTGTTTTTGACTTTTGATACTTATGTTTTTCATGTTTGCTACTAGATTTCTTTGTTTAATGTTTCCATTCACCATGAGTAGCGAAATCTTTCAAACTACTTAAGTTATGGATTGGTTATTGTTTGGTTTGACTATTTTTTTAGTTTGTTGACTCGTATTGTACTATGCTATTGAAGTTTCTATTTGTTATTGATCTTAAATGTTGTTTGATAGTGGTTTATGATTAAAGTTATACGCTTGATGCGCTTGATTGTTTATTAACTTGATTTAATATTAGTTAAATAGGTTTGCGTGACAAAGTCGTTTACTTTGTGTTTGTGATTAATGTACGGCCAAGTTAGGAATAATTACTCATAGGATTGAGTGTGTAACAGTAATTTACCTTTATATTAACTCATCAATGAGTTGAACAGTTATTTTTTATCATTTTTTGTGCACACCTGCTAAGCATCATGGTACAACAAGCTAATGCATATGTTGCCATCAAAAGGAGAGACGGATTGAGATGTATAGGTTTGTTGGGTTGTGTTTCGGTGGTGTGCTTGGGTATTTTAGAGAAAGAGAAAGGGTCATGGTTGTGGATGTTTCCGGCGGTTTATCCTCCGCAAAGGTCGCCATTGCCATCGATTGGCCACATCCACGTAGCTCCGACCAGTTAGACGGCAGTTGTAACTCTAGGATTTGCACCCCGCCTGCGTCTCCCATCAAAACAGCTTTTCCCGGATCCTCACCGTAATGGTCTGGCAGGTGGTGGTGGCCTGCCTCGGCCTGGCGCCTCCGACGTGCCCGTTGGCCGGTGGTGTAGTGGACGGTGGTGCTAGCGATGGTGGTGAAGGCGGTTAGGTCGGCTAGGGTTTGGTTCCCTATTTTGGTTTGTCATGGTGGTGTGTGTCGTCGTGGGTGGCGGCAATGTCGGTACAACCTATTCTGGGTTTTTAGATCTGGGTTTGATGATGGTTTTTGTTAGGTGCTTGATGTTGATGATGGTGATTCTCCGGCGGTGAGTCACATGCAGTGTAGGTGTCTAGTTGTATCGGTTACATTTTCATTTTTATGTTATCGGTTAACCTATGAACAGTATTTCTTGAGGTGTGATGTCGATGATGATGAATGTTTACTCATCTGAGACAATTTGTGGTTTGCTGCATTGTTGACGTTTTAGTTTTAAGGATGTCGATGACGGTGAGCTATTGCTCATCTGATACGAGGGTTGTTGTATTAGTTTCGATGTTTACTTGCAGGAAACACTGTGGGATGTGATAATACAACCAAATCGTGTCCGTTGCTTAGGCGCGGCTGCCATTTACGGCTAGCGGCCGCAACCGGACGTCGGTTCTGAGCCCCATCATGGCGGTTATAGTGATATGTCATCCGATATTGTTGGGTTTCATTTAGTTGGTGATGATGATGACAAAAGATTATTAATATGTTGTTATGGTGTGGTAAACTGAAAAGTTTGTAGCCACGATGAACGGCATCGGTTATCTGAGCCAACGCGTTCAACCAATGAACGCGCGCAATAGACATACTAGTAAAAATCAATGTTTTAACCAACTGGAGACCAAAAGGTAAAAGTTGTCAACTTTACGTAGATTTATTTTTTGATTAGGTTAGAGTTACGGGGAAGTGAATTTCTTCTAATGAGCTTCATGTCTTGTAATTTTGTGTTTTTGATTATAATAGATTAATTGTCTCGTATCTTGAAAGTCATTAGTGGTTTTTGAGTTTATTGTTGTTAGGATCGGGGGTGAGATCATTTTTAGGTACCTTAGTAAATGCTAACTAGAAAAACCGGAAGGTAATCTAGTTTATTAAACTGATGAGCTTTTACACGACTATTAAAAATTGATTAGGTGGGTTAGTGAGTCTGGTAGAAGATCTAGCATATTTGGTTATTTCCAAACTAGTTGTATTTTTTAAAAATAATTGAATCGATAACAGGATTTCCCAACCTTAGTAGTTGTCTTTTTATATTTGCCTTAGTTTGTTTTACTTTAATTTTTGATTTACTATGATTAAAATAAGGTTTGCCTTTTTAGTGAGTAAATTATATTCTTAATAAAAAAACCTTTGCTTTCATAATTAGGTTAGAACTTGATAGCTGTTTACTATTAGAGCCACCAATCGTGTCCACGGATTTTATATCTAGACTTACCGACGCTTTACTATTTCACAAACAGTACACTTGTCGATTATGTGATGTTTAGTTAGGTTTTGCATATTTAAAAATATATTGTGAAATAGTTTTCTTAAAGAAAATCATATATGCATTTTCACATATTAGTGTTGTATGTGGGGGTGGTTTGTATGCATGAGGATATAGGGGTGGTTTGTATGCATGAGGATATACTCATGTGTGAGTGAGTTTGTAAAATTAGAAGTGTAGTATGATTCCATGAAAAATGTGTGTGTTATGAGTGTATGTCGGTGGCGTAAAGTGTGTGTGTGCGCATGAGTGGTTATTGAGTGTGTGCACAAATAGATAGTGGGTTTGTATAAGTGCGTGTTTGTTTAGTAGCACATAAGTATGCATGAGTATGTATGATAAGTGTGTATTTATATGTGCATAAGTATATAATAATCATATATTCACAAGTAATGTGTCTGTGGGTGTGAGTCATAGTCCTACTTGATGGAGGTCTAGCTCTATGGCATTATAGTTTATCTATGTGGTAGAGGTCTAGCATTTCATGGGCTATAGGCCTATAGTGTACCCATGTAATGAAGGTCTAGCACAATGTTGCTAAGTTTATACATGTGGTAATGGTCTAGCAAAAGCAAAGGATTATACCAGTTTATTTGGAATTAAAAGGGATTGATCAATTTATGGTTAGCGGTTTATGTATATTGCTAACAAGTATATATGTTATGTGCTTTATGATCAATTTGAGCTATGGTAATTAATAGAAGGTGTATAATATGATATGCATATATGTTATGTACCGGAAGATTAGTTTGGACTATGTTATATGTATGTTAAACATTAAGCTATTTATATAAATGAATAATTGTTTATATGTAAACGAACATTTTCTTAAACATATAGCTCACTCTCCTTTGTTGATTTTTAGTTTATATGATATATTGATGTACAGTGGACCATATGGCATGGATTAACAGGCTACCCGACATCAAGACTTTGCTTATCCTAATACATTTTAATCCTTGTAACTTTTGAGATAACATCTCTTAGGATAACTTCACTGCACTAATGTTCAAGTATTAACTTAAGATCTATCCTAGTTTATTCATCATGGCAGCCGAGCACAGAATGGTTTGGATCTTTGGACAATTGAAAACAAGGGCTAGGTTTAATTAATGTGGTTGTCACACCCCGGCTAAAGCGGAAACGCCAGGGTGCAACAAAATTGATTATAGTCATCACACATGGTATGAGAAAAATACTAAGGCTATAAATATACTTAACCAATATAAAGATTACATCATTGTTCAAAAATCACAAATAAAAAAACAAGATAAATGTTTTATTAAAACAAGTCCAAGCATCCTAAGTGAGCAAGTCTTGAAATCCTAGTCTAGTTACATGAAAACATATAAACATAATGAGTCGATATATAATTCAAAAGCAAACCATTTACGATAAAGATAAACAACACAAGAGTCCACAACCAACCCTAATAATGTGTATCCCCATGAATGACTGAGATTTCGATCACCCAAATCCCTAATCTGGACTTGAACGGGTTTGTCACACCAATAGACCCACTACCGTACTAGTGTTGGCTCAAAATAAGTTAATGATGGTGTATGATAAAACGAGAGGGCTTTTAGGATGAATGAATAAGAAACTTGTGTTCTTGATTTAAAGTTTCCAAGTACAATGAGTTTGTGGTGATTTGGGTTGTAAAAATAAGTTTAAGTACGATAGGATACATGTTTTCCCCAAAAAGTTGTATAATGGGCTATGAATCTCACCTTAGAATATTTGAGTAACGACATAAACCGATCAATGAATGTGCGATGCCGTATTAATTAAGGTTTTAAATAATTTATGAAGTTAATGATGATGCTAGAAAAGACTTTAAATTAATTTTTTGATATGCAAGACTTTAAAAACATAACAAAAGATCAAAAGAAAAAGGTTTATAAAAAAAACCCTAAAATTTTGGATTCGATTATAATTTTTATAAGATACTTTCTGATGTGAACAAAAACTTATTAGAGGCTAGAAATTTCTAGATCTTTAATTCAGTATCTTAATTCAATCATATCCAAAAATTATACTTTAATGATGCTTCTAACTCCTTCAACACCATGACACAAAACAAGCTGTCTAGAAGCCGACCAGTTCTACACACTTAACTTCTGTGTAATTTTTTGGGGTTCAAACTATTTTGAAAAAGTTATAGTTGTTTAAAGTTGACCTATGTATCTAGACAAAATCTGAAATTTGCATAGATGTAAACTAACTAGGGTTTTGCTCATGGTTTTGATAAAGGCGGGACAGGTTTTGGTCAATGAATAGGGATACAATTATTATTAATTAAGTTATATATCATCATATTATACTATGATATTGATATATGAGTGAAGAATAAGAACAAGCATGAAAACCTTAAACACTATCAATCTCTTTCGTTCATTTGATCTTTTTGTGTTGAGGTCCAATTGATCATCTTTGCTATTATACTAAGGTGTATGGGTAACAAAAAATAATCTTAAATTAAAAGGATAAGAAGAAGCAGTAAGAAAATGTATAGACATAATGTGTTAAAACTACAAAAAATCAAAACTCACCTTTGAATCAAGCTCTTGAACACATTGGTGTTTTTGATGCTAGAAGAATTAGGGAGCAAGAATTTGTTTTTGTTTTGATTTTGGTGTAAAAATTTGATAGGAGGTCTTGTATTTATAGTTGAGGATAAGGGGGTTTAATTATGGTATATGAAGTGGGAAGAAAGTTTCATAAATAAATTAAATAAAATGAGGAAAAAAATCACACGAAACCTAAAAGGGATGGAGGGATGAATTAGGGTTTAAGGAGGGGGCTTTTTGCTTGGTGATTAAGTTCAGTAATCAATTAATGTAAAATCTACTTGTTACACATGTGTAATATTTTTATGTCTTGTATTTACAAGCGTTTTTACCTTAGAACCCTTCTAGAAAGTTGTTTGTTTTGTGTAAACTCAATCATTGGGAATTCATATTGGATATAAGTCTCACTTTAAAGGTATATGATCATGGTCTAACGGCTACGGTTCAAGTGACGCAAAAGCAGAAGTGCCAAATGTTATAAACAATGCATTAAATGAGAATGTTAAGAATATGTGTTTTTGAATGAAATCATAATGAATTTACACTTTCATTAAGTTATAACTGAAGATAAACGTATAAATATGAAAAACATGAAATGGTACAGTGGTGCAAGGTAAGTTCAATGACCACATATTTATGGATTCTACATGCCTTTTTAGGGTTGAACACATGCTGTGGCATAAAAATTTTTATAAAGTAATAAACCAACTATGTTCCATGATTTTTATGTAAATGAGGTTGTGTGACGACATATGTGTTATGGTTATATATTTTTTTATGAATAATGACACTTTTATATGTAAAAAAGGATATGAGGTTATGGTAATTGATCATGCGGGAATATTATACACATGTAAATATAAGAGTTAAATGCTTTTTACGTCCCTTAGGTTTCATAGAAATTACCATTTGAATCCAAAAGTTTAAAAGGTTGCCATTTGCATCCAAAGGTTTCACAAAAATTGCCATTTGCATCCAAAGGTTTCACTAAAATTGTCATTTGAATCCATTTGGCTACATCTAACTAACACAGTTAACTTTTTTCGTTAAGTTTCTAACATGAGAGTTATTTTAATAAAAAAATTAGAAAATAAAACACCAACTCACGTGAGGGTTTTTATATGTTTAGCTTCTTTTGATAATTGTAGTTATGTTTGACTTTATAATATTATTTTATTCTTTTGTCTTGTTAATGTATTTTGGTTTAGTAATCGTGTTACTTTTGCCCGTTTTATTAAACATAGATTTATTTTATTTAAAGTCTAATTATGGTTATGATAATTGATATTTTATGATTATTATTCATGGTAGTTAATGTCATATTATTAATCGTTTTTATACTTTTATGATAATCTGTCTTTTATGGTTATAATTCAAATAATTTATGTTATTTGACTTGTTTGTTTATTTATATATTTTTTTGTTTTGTATGTTTTATAAAGTTGGAAATGAATCACTTTTAGTTAGTTAAACTTATATTTTATTTTTTCTAATAGGACGTCCAGAGATAAATTTCTTGATAAAATAAAATAACTGTTGACCTATCATTTCTCGTAAATTAAAATTGCAATGATGATTACCAAAATACACTGAACGCCTAAAACTTATCACGTAGATCTTATTTTTATTATTTTGTAATTGTTTTGACTTAAATACCTCTAATGTAGGAAACTTAACGGAAAAACTTAACGGCGTTAACTAGGAGTAGTTAAGTGGATTCAAATGGCAATTTTTGTGAAATCTTTGGATGCAAATGGCAACCTTTTAAACTTTTGGATTCAAATGGCAATTTATATGAAACCTCAGGGACGTAAAACGCATTTAACTCTAAATATAATGATATGTAATAGTCTTTGTTGCTGTGATTTTATGTGGATGATGTTATAATCTTATGTGATTCATGAGGCTTTATGTGTAAAAAGGATATGGAATAACAGATAGAAAAACATGTCTATTTACTTATATACTTATTACATGAAATTCATACATGAATCTTGTTTTGAGAATGGATACAAGAATGGATTTACGGGGATGGTCATATTTGAATTAACGTTTATTGGATTTTAAACTAAACAATATGTGAAAAAAAATAGATTACCATTTCAGATCACTTAAGAAAAAAACTGAGAAGATGTTTCTATTCAAACTAAAACCTAGTTGTCATCTAAACTTATCAAACTAGCTGTTGTAATTTTCAATCATGTCTCTATCTTCCTAATCAAGTGAAGTTACAATAAAAAAGTTAATTTGAAATCAATCAATCATGATGTAACCAAAATTACGATCCTAGAAACATTGCAAACATAAATTGACCCCAAAAGAAGACCCACTGGAAGCATAAAGAGTTGGGGCCTACTGACTAGTTCAAGACCAACGGAGTCGAACAAGGACTAACAATCTGTGATTGTGTGAGTCGAATTAAGTAATTAATTGTTGAATAATGTTACACTATGGTACTTGAGGGATTATTGATAGTCTTAGACACTAGTTAAGCCCGACTAACGTAATTTGAAGATCTTGCTTTGCAGTGTCCCCTTCCAAAAAGTAGCAACTAGTGAATTTTAGGTTATTCATCTTACGGTCCAATCTAGTTCTTGAAACTGTTTTTAGTTGAAATTCTGAACAAACCAAATAGTACGGTTTTGGATATTTGTAGCTCAACCAATCAAAATATTTTTAAAATTTTATAATAAAACAATCAAAAACCAAACCCATGACTAATTCAACAATAAAAATTAACAAAGTATTGATCAAGTTATTAATTTCTAAAGCCCAACCCTAGGCTTAGGAAAGTAATTCTTCAAATTAACCTTTTGAATATGGACCATAAGGCCCCCAGTCTAACTCACGTCTACCTTTCCCTATAAATCATCCTTACAACCCCTTCATCTCCTTCACACATTCACAATTTCTCCTCTATCTATCGTCTCCTCTTTCAAACCCTAATCTAACAGGCTCACTTTCCCCTTAACCTCTGAATCACACACTTTTCTAGATCATCTATACATGGGTGGCGTTGCTGTTCTTCATCCTCAAGATTGTCTCAACGATAATCGCGATAATCTTTTCCTTACGCCGGTGAAATCCCGGCGTACCCCCAAATCTAAACCTAATTTCCCCACTTCTAACCCTAATTTAACCAGATCTGAAGGCCGTAAACGGAGTCCGCCCACCGGTGTTCGGAAGAACAAATCGACGGCGACGATGGTCGCAGATCCGCCCGCTGTCGCCGTCGCGAAGACGCTGGTCATGGGACAGGTGAAGATTCTCAAACGCGGTGAAGCGTTGGATGAATCATCGGCCGTTTTGAAGGATTTCACCGATCGGAAGGCGACAAACGCCACGGCGACGACGGCGGCGACGACGAAGGCACCGGCAAAAGACGTCGCCGGTGATCGGAAGGCGTGTAGAGATTCCGGTAGTCCTCCGAAGGCGAAGAAGAAATCGGAAAAGGCGAGAAGAAGCTTCTCGAATTCGAACCCTAGAACCGGCAATTGGAAGGTTGACGATTTCGCCCTTTCGTCGACGAACCGGTTGGGACCCGACCCGGAGATGGTACCGAAACAGATGAAAAACAACATGGCGGATTTCTTCTTTGCGGGATCTGCTTTTGTTGATTCACCACCACCAAGTTCGCTTCCGTTACCTGGTTTTTTCACCAAGAGTTTTGTTGCAGACGTGAAGGTTGAAGATCCCACCTCAGATCTCCGGCGATTACTCGGTTTAAGCAGTTC
This sequence comes from Flaveria robusta, assembly GCA_025506415.1. Classification (NCBI taxonomy): domain Eukaryota; kingdom Viridiplantae; phylum Streptophyta; class Magnoliopsida; order Asterales; family Asteraceae; genus Flaveria; species Flaveria robusta. The sequence continues at coordinate 21,691,338 of CM046474.1, forward strand.
TTGAGTTTAATCAATGGTTTCAGGTTCAAGATTTACTTTTGAAGATTGATCGATGAAGAAGAACATGAATACATGATATACTTGCTTTGAATTCGGTTAATTTCCCTAATTTTTTGCTGGGAGTTGTTGAATTTGTAAGCAAGATTTCCGCTTTCGATTAGATGCTCTGCTGCTGCTTTAGTAGGTTAATCAAACTTTAATTATCAAGAATTAGTGTTAGGGTTGTTGAATGTAATGAAGTTGTTCGTGTTTTTTTTCGTGTAATTGAAGTATAATAATAATAATAATATTGTTTATGTTTGATGTGATTTGGGCTGTTTTTGTTCATCAGTAGTTGTTTATAATCATAATTAGAGTTTGGTGATCATGAAAACATTTGGGATCAGTCATCAGTGTGCTTTATGCTATCTTTTGAGACCTTATGGCTTTATTACGAGCGAGATATTATTAGGTATGTGTGTTTTTGTAGCCGTGGGACGTATGAGACATGTATTGCATTTGTTTCGAGTGGTTATGGTTCTAACGAGACCTGTATTGCATTTGTTTCGAGTGATTATGGTTCTAAAGAGACCTGTATTGCATTTGTTTCGAGTGGTTATGGTTCTACCTTTTGTCTTGTTCATTCAAGTTTATGGTATACATTTATAACTTGCCTCTCTTGGCCGGCATTATTAGATCAACTTATTATTCTGTGGTTTGGATTTCATGTGATTTTGTATGGTCTCATGACTCATTGCGTGTGTTTGGGGAGGGGTATGGATTATAATTCAGATTCATAAGAAAGATATCTAACGATGGAAACATGCCCTCTTAAGAATGCTTCTCTTTTTTTTATTTTTTAATAATAATAAGCATACCCTTTTAAGAGTGCAATATATGATGTAAGTTTCTTGCAACCGATTTTCATAAATTATGAGTCAAAGGTTGGATCGGTTGAACTAGAGGAAATGGTTTAGTTTAGCGTTTAGCGCTATTCTTTTTTCATGTTTTCTATGTCGTTAGTTTGTATTGAACTCTTAGAACTCATAAACATAGATTATGGATATCTTGCAATATGTAATGGTTGTTTTATTTTCCACAATTGCTATCAAGTTTCAAACCACGAACTGGTCCGTATAAGTTTCCATCTATAGAACCGAGTGATTTGCGTTGGTTTTGCTGTTTGGGGATCTCGTGCGGTGCCAAAGTTGTATTATGATCGATGATGCTTTAGATCGATTTGAACTATGGGTTGAAAATTGGTAACATGTGTTCTTATTTATGTCTAACATACGTGTTGTAATTGATGAGGAAGCAGCCAAGAAAGGGTATTTGGGTTAGGTTAGACACCAACATAGACTAAATCAAAGTAAAGGTATCTTTTTCTTTTTCTCTTTCCAGAATATGATGGTATTATTTGCTTGCAATGAAGTGGAAATGGCACCTTTATCCTTTTCTTTTCTTTATTATAAAGCTACAGCTTGACACAAGTTGGAATTATTTTTTGTCGTCATATCATAACTTTGTTTTTAAAACGCACTAGTGGAAAAGGATTTTAGGTAAAGGAAGACGTCATTAAAACAAATCAAGGAAACAAAAGTAAAGGAAGATGTCATCAATCATCATACCGTATTAACATGAAATTTCAGGGGGAAGGTTCAAAAGGGACCAGTAAAAAAAGAAGGAACCGAGAAGAATCCATTCAAACAGACTCGAATTGAACTCAATCCAACGCTTATGAACCGGCTCGTCAAACTGTAAATCGGAAAACCTAAACTTTTAAGCTAAACCCTAAATCTAAAGTTGAACCTAAAGTTAAACATAAGCTAAACCGTAAGCCTTAGTACTAAACCTTAAAGCTAAAAGCTAAATTAAAGTGAAACCCTAAACCTTAAAAGCTAAAGCCTAAATATACATAATTAAGTCTACAAGCTGGTTTCAACATTGCTAGTGCGAGTTCAATCAAAGTTCGTTTGATCTTGTACCCACTTAGTTCTTTCTTTTTCTAATGCTCCTCCCTTTTGCATGTACCTATAAAATATTATATAAGAGCACTCACATCCCGTTCCTTATATTTATGTGAGTGTAGTCATCTATATTTATGTCTATATCTATATCTATACATATAATAAATAAAAAGGGTTCGGCCACGTGGCATTATTTTAAGCGTTGTATTGCCATATGGCATCTTGATAGCATACGCTTGCCAGGTGGCGTTTTATTAGCAATGTGATTTTAAAAGCAAACTCGTGAATCCTATTTAAAGAGTATTAAATCTTTAATTAAATAGTATTCTAAAATTACAATTTAGAATTTAATGATTGAAATGGAAATTAGGAACTTAAATCTTTAAATTTAATCTATAATTTAATCCAAGATTTTATCTAATAATAATTAATTAAATTAGGTGAAATTTGAAATTTAAAACTATAATTTGAATATTAAAACAAAGCATATGTAATTCACAAATTTTAATTTCCAATAATAACAATCAATCCGAGATTTATTGTTAAATTATCAAATTATATTGCTCAACAGGAAATTATCAGTATTAGAAATAACTTTTTAAAGTAACTTGACATATCATGTCGTAATTATACAATCAAGATTCGTGTGATTCGTTTATGGAGACAATCAATGCATAACAATCCGGTTGAAACTTACTTTATTAAGTTTATTATGGTTGAGAAGTATGTGTTGTTCAATTAATTGAATTGTTATCTTATTTTTAATATTTATCTTATAAAACATATCTTATATATATATATATATATATATATATATATATATATATATTTTATATTTTTAACTATAAGACACTATGATACAAGAGAACTTTCTAAAAAATATGATTTCTTAAGTTTGACAAATTGTTGACTGGATCTGATTAAAATTTTATATACAAAAAAGTTTTTTAGAAAAATTTAAGCATTAAATATTATTTTTTATGTACTTAATTCTTTCATGTAATTTATATGTATACACGTTTATTTAATCTATCTTCACATGTACATATATTACAAATTTATTAATAGTAATTGGTAATTTATATTTATTTTTACTTTAATTTTTTCAACCCGTGTGTTATACGGGTAGTTAAGCTAGTTATATTATATAGAATGGTTGTGAATGGTTGTGAGAGGTTGTGAGTAGAGCAGAGAAAATTGTTACTGTTCAATCTGTAAATCTAAGAAGATATTGTTCAAAACTTTAATTTTTTTTAATATTTTTAAAAATGGTTGTTAGAGGATGAGAGAGAAAAAGTAATGATAAAAGTATAAAAAGGTATTATTTAATTAAAAAGTTAAGAGAAAAAGTAATAATTTTAATGTAATTATATGAATAAAAATAAATAATAGGTTGTGAATGCTCTAATGGTTATATAGATATAGATAGAACTTTAAATGATAACTCTTTGTTCAGATTGTGACATGAAGATTAACCGAAAAATACAAATAAAGAGCGATACATAAAACGCGATGATTGATCCTAGGCTTGTAGTGCTTCAAACAAGAGAGTACAAATTTGGATTGCATTCTATCTTGAAAACTATAAATATAAAACAGGATTTATTAAACTTCAAACTAGGATAATAACAAGTTTTTAAAATATATATATATATATATATCATTTTCATCCCTGATTTGAATGGCTTTTGCCATTTTCACTCCCTATAGATTAATTTTATCGTCTTTTTCTATTCCTGAATTTGCAAAGCTTTTCCATTCTAGTCCCTATCCCCAACGACATTACAATTTTCCATTAACTAATCCTCACATGCTATGCATTTGAGGGAAATTTTGTCATTTCCAATTAAATTACATGTAGAATTAAAGGGTTATATTAAACCCTAAAAATCACATTGTTCAAGAGCAACTAATATTATTCGTGGATTGCTAGAACTAGTGAACAGGCACTAGACATTGGCTGAAAAAACGGTTATCGTAAATAGAAGATTGAAATGTGTTTTAGTTCTTAGCTGTGTGTTCTTTATATTCTATTTAATCTTAAAGTGATATATAATGAAATATGTTTTGGTGTTTCTTTGATGAAGTATTTGTTTATATTTTGGCAGAATCTTGAACTATTGTGTATATTTTGGGCTTTGTACGTACTATATCCTGTTGAAATGAATGAATATGTCAAGTGATTGTGATTTATAATGAATGTCTTCAATGGTTGTGATATGTAATTCATATAGATCAATTGCAGTTTTGTGTAAACAAGAATGCATAAAAAACTTTTAACCAAAATGGGTCACGGGTTTGACTTCTATCATATTAGAAATAGTCAAACAGTTACAAATATTATTCAAGTTTGTTCATAATCAACCGACAACCAAAATACATAGAGTAAAATAAGATATTGTGCATAATCAACCAAATCATGCAAGGAGAGTCCTCAGGATTGGAAGTTTGTTTAAGAGTTGCATGACTTTGATTTTTAGGAATGTAGCAACGACGTTCACTTTTACTTTTTCTCTGCAATTTTTATTTTTAGACATTCCTGTCATGATAAAATTTTCCTTGAAATTAAATAACATGTACATTAAGTAATTTAATTTGTCGTTACTAATGATAATATCAAAACCCTAAATAAGATTTGATTGTATCTTGTCAAATTAGTTCAAATTTCTTATTAGATTGCGTGAAACTAATTTTATCCGGTAATTAGTAATTGAAGGCATGAAACATTCATTAGCGTAGTTTAGTCAACTTTCCTGGTTAACTATTTCTATTTCCTTAGAACTTCTCTTATCATCCTAACTCATTTATATTTTTCCTTTGTTCTATTTAGAAAATAAGTGATTTTCTTATCTAACTTTTCTAAAAGCGTAACCAAAACTAAAATTTTATTTATTAATCGGAAAGGGTAAAGCACAATAATTTTAAGAAACACATTAAAAATAAATAAATACTACTTTATTTCTTAAATTTTCTAGATAGGTGTTCTATTTTCTACATGTATTTCCTTTGGGTTGTAGTATGAGGTGTTGTGATTTGAATTACTATCACTAAATAACTCAATTGACGCATATTTAGCATCGAGTTCATAGTCCTCTTGCGTTGGTGATAGTAAAGAAGTGGGCACATAGTAGTAGGATTGTTGGGGGTGAGGGGTAAGTCACCAAGGCTTTCATGTGTCAAAGAATCCTAGTCTTGTGCCTTCAAGGCTTCAACATTCACCTTATTGCAAACACCAGCCATAGCTTTCCGCAAAAAAGTAATATATATATATATATATATATATATATATATATATATATATATATATATATATATATATTAGTAGAGGTTCAAATAAAAAATATACCTTACCTAAGAAAGCTAATATGAAAAGAGATGGTGACATGTGGCCTAATATAAAAACAAATAAAAGAATGACACTTTCGTCAAAAATCATTGCTCCTCCTTATTTCTCTCCTTCCTTTTTCTTTTACTAAAATCCATCACATGTTCTCACAAAATATAAATTTAAAATCACACCACTTGGTCCACAAACCTCTGATACCATGGGCTGAGCAAAATGGGTAAACCAATCAAACTGAAATCGGTTTCAACATTAAAGTAGGACTGAAAACCGGACTTGTGAGGTACTTTCGAGCACCGGTGTATATTGGGTTCGATGATTTGATTTCATGGTTAAAGTAAGACCGATCAATTGTCATACCATCATTGATAATCTCAGGTAATTCAACATGAATCTTTTTATTTATGTTCATACAAATTTAGTTCACAAACCTTTGAGGAACTTCACTCACAAAGATTTAGTTTCCGGCTTGTAAGCTATTAGATTCAGGTCTAAACCGATAACCATAGGTATGTTAGCATGAACCTTTTAAAATTTTGATTTAGAATTAATTACTTTCCAAGTTAGCTTGAATACCGCTTATATCTTGGCTAATTTCACCAATTTAAGTTCATTTTGTTTGCAAGAATCACTAATGAACTTCACTTATTAAATGAAATGTCTTAATGAAATTTGATGCAATTTTGTACTTGTTTTTCTTCTCAATTCTTGCTGAAAATCAATTAGTTAACAAACTAACCTATTAATTGTGTTGGATTTTTGTTATTTAAAATTAGTTTCAGCATTAAAGTAGGACGGAATACCGGACTTGTGATGGACTTTCGAGCACCGGTGTATATTGGGTATGATTTGATTTCATGGTTAAACTAGGATCGATCAATTGTCATGCTATCATCGATAATCTCACATCGATAATCTCACATCGATAATCTCACATCGATAATCTCAGGTAATTCAACATGAATCTTTTTATTTTTGTTCATACAAATTTAGTTCACAAAACTTTGAGGAACTTCACTCACAAAGAATCAGTTTCCGGCTTGTAAGCTATTAGATTCAGGTCTAAATCGATAACCTTAGGTATGTTACCATGAACCTTTTAGACTTTTGATTTGAATTAATTACTTTCCAAGTTAGCTTGAATACCGCTTATATCTTGGTTAATTTCACCAATTTAAGTTCATTTTGTTTGCAAGATTCAATAATGAATTTCCCTTATTAAATGAAATGTCTTAATGAAATTTGATGCAATTTTGTACTTGTTTTTCTTCTTAATTCTTGCTGAAAATCAATTAGTTAACAAACTAACCTATTAATTGTGTTGGATTTTTGTTATCTGAATATGTTGTAATTTTATTCTTTCTAAATGTGATAGATTTTATAATGTGTTGGATTGTTATGAATTTTTTTAAATGTAATGAATTATGATGGTTTACACTCAGTATTGCTACACTTATGTAAGAATAATCCTACTATAACACTTCAAGTTATTTAGTTTATTAGATTCCACCTTTTAAACTGAAAAATCATTTGAAATCTTCATAGATAATCTTTGTTTCTTGAAAATCTTATGAAGCCATCAAAATACTTTAAATTCTTTGTTTTTTTAAGATTCCCTAACAATAACAATAAATAATGACAGTTCTTGTGATCACAATCGATGATTGAATGATAAGGTTCACATACCTGTGTTGTTAATTAATTGAGGTTGTTTTCACATAATTAGGGCTTTCTAATGTATTTCATTGGTAGAGGGTGTTAAGCTGGAACAGAATTGAAAGTGGGCGGCGATAATAAAATCGAGACCGAAAAGGTAGGCGAGTATGTATTCATCAACTAATGTTAACGTCTAAATTTTAACAATTTGTGATACATTGTTTAGTCATATTTACATGACTTGGGACTATACAAAAATATGCCAATTCATCCTTTATTTAATAAGTTTGTTTGTAACATCGATGCCATTTTGAATAAAATTCTTTTGTAACAACGATTGTGGATAGATTATTCATGATATATGTTTCACGAACCTTGAGTGTACCAAACATATTCATTCATTAAAACAAAGAATTATCAACATTAATTTTATAAAGAGAATAGAATCTAATACGAATGTTTAAAGTGGAATCAAATGTTGTGAAATATATACTATTTAATTTTCTTAAAGAATCCACATGTAGGTGTAGAGTAAAATACCAAAAATACCGCTTATAATTTTTATACATTTTTATAAAATAAAAAAGAGAAAAATAAAAACATATGGTTAGAAATGGTTCTTTTGGGTCTTTACGGAAAAATAGTTCACTTTAAAAACTAAAAATAAAAATATATGGTTAAAAATGGTTCTTTGGGTTTTTATAAATTTTTTGTTCTCAATTGAATGTCTATATATATAGGATAAGGTTCAAATGAGAAGCCTTTCTTATTGTGAGAACGCTTTAACTTATTTTGATTCATTGATTTAATTTTAAAAAACAAGATCATACCATATGGCATTACTTCTTTTATATAGAAAAAGATGTATTAGACATTTTGCATACTATATCAAAAAGTCAAATGCACAGATTTAATATGGTGGTAACAAATGCCACCACCTACCATCTTTTAATTCACCCTATTTTTTTTTTTTTGAAAAAAAATTTACCCCCTTTATTTTTATATCTTCTATAACTTTTTATAGATTTCTATATTTTATAATAATTACATCATTAATTTTGTCTCATTTTCTCTTTAATTCCAATATAGTCTCGAAAATTTTTAAACTTTTGTTTCGGACGTTACGTATTACATTACTATAACTTGTAGATAATATATGGTATGGATGTAATTTTAATGTTATAGTAATGTAACACATTACAACATACTTTGTTACAATTAATTTTATTATGTTTATTTGAATGTATGATGAATTACATTATAGTATAATTCCTTATAGTGAATTACATAAAAGAAACATATATAAAAAACAACAAAAATAAAACTTTATAAAATGGGTTCAAATCTCTTTTCAAATAAATGCAAATTTTAATACCTACAGCGAATTACATTATAAAATGGGTTCATCCCAACCAAATCATGAACCAACAAACAATGAATTATATTGTTCATATAAATGCAAATTTTAATACCTACAGCGAATTACATCATATTGTAATTTCTTACTGTGAACTACATCAAAGAAACATGATGTATTAACAACAAAAAACTTAAATCAAACATAAAACCATACCTAATATAGTGAATTACATTAAATAACAGTTAATTACATCATATTGAATTACAGTCAATAAACTAACAAAAATATATATACAAACCAATAAAATAAAACCTAACAAAATGAGTTCAAATCCTTTTTCAAATACGAATCCAAACTTTAAATAAATCTTGACATGATGCACCATCGTTACCATCCCCCTTCACGCAAAAATACATTGCATAAACCCAAAAATAATCTAAATTTTAAGATTATAATGATAAAAATTATGTGTCTTAACAACAAAAATACCCAAATTAAACATAAAAATACACATAAATCTATAAACATCATATGCACAATAACTTGTTACAATAAAGTTCATGCAATGGAACACTAACTTTCAAATGAATTACCTTATGTTACTTTAAGAAATATATACATAAACATACACATCTGTAAGTTGAAATCATGTTGATCGACTCGCAGGGTGCTGGTAGTGATCGACCGGTGACGAACACTCTTGTTGTTACTTTAAGATGAAACCTTCATACTATGAGATTCATAAACGGATCTCACGTGCGAAAGGGTTTAAACACCAAGATCGAAGCATTCAACATAACCGAACAAAAGTCAAACAGATGTGACGATGGAGGTGATAAAAGTGAAGATTTTCATCAAAGATTCTTCATCTTTGATTCATTGTTGATTCGTTGTTCATCATCTTAATTTGTTATTTAATCTTTATTTGGGATAAAAGTTGAAGATGTTCATAGAGAGAAAGAATAAAAAGAGAGAGAGAGAGATAGATAATATGGGTTTGTGCTTTTGAGGATAAAAGTTAAAGGTACTTTGATGATGTTGATTTGTTGCAGAAAGGAAAAGAACAAAAAGTAGGAAAAAGAAAAAGACTTATACCATTTAGTTCATCTCAACCATTCATCTTAAATTTGATTAATTTATATTAAATCAATGGTTGTGATAGAGTTATTGGGTTCTTAAAAATATTAAGAGTTCTCACATGAACTCATTCATAATATATATATATATATATATAGGGTGTGTTCCTAAGAAAACCATGATTTACGAGAAAACTATAAAAATCAAATCTAAATCATTGATCTATTTGATCAATGGTTGATATACATAATAGCATTTTAGTAAATAATTCAAAATTTAAGTAGATTATATTAATGATATAAGGGCAAATCTGAAACAATATTTTTTTTTAGTTTTGAAAACAAACACCAAAATTCTACTTTCATTCTTCTCTCTCAACCCTCATAAATTACATTTAAAAAGAATCCAAGAGTTGACTTCAGTTTCGTTTCTTCTATGCATCAACAATTGACTTCATCCCCATTGTTTTTTTAAATAATCCAACAGTGAGCTTATGTACCTTATTTGAATCTGCTTACGTATACGTAAACACATAAGTTGTTTGCTTAATTAAATCTAATCTCAAATCTTCAGACAAAGTAAACCACGTTAATACATCTTGTTACATATATGCAACAATTATCAGTTAGGTACATGTAACTATAATATTTACTAGTACAAAATATTTATTAAAGTCATTAGTTTACATATATGTAGATGTGGTTCTGTGTATGTAACCTGATTACGTATACACAACAATCACAAAAACCTAGAACTTAAGTTTTATAAAAAAAATTAACAGATATGTAAGTAGCAATATATGTTACATATACGTAAGTTGATGGAACTCTAATGAGTTACAAACATGTAACCCAAATTACATATATAACTCTTACTTACATATACGTAACTAAACAATAGGATGAAGTCATCTTCTGTCATAATCATCTATATTTTTAGAAAACAACTCCTGCTTTAATTAAGTAGTTATGTATACGTAACAATATACATAAATCATCATCATCTCAATTTCTTGTACTAAAATAAATGGTGGAGATGTGATTACATACTCTAGCAATGAGTCATGATCGTCTCTTTCCTCCATGCTCTAGCGGTGGTTGCGAAGTGGGGGTTCCATCAAACCTAACACCCAACTGATATCACCTCTTTTTTTCTTTTTCTTATTAGTCGATTGCTTTTGTAGATACTCAAAACCTTGACCGCAACAATCAAATAACTAAGAGAAGATTTCACAAAATCACGCATCCAATCTATCGCCATCATAATCCATGGTTGGCATCGTGTTTTGTTTTTCCTCATTTTGCTCGTTAAGAGGTTGTTATCTGCAAGTTAAAAATTAGGATTGCAATGAAAGTAGAGAAGAAAGTAGTCAGGAGAGAGATTAGGGTTAGTCAAGAGTGAAATAATGAAATCAAAATTAAAATATATAATTACCTAAAATAGTGGGGTGAAATTTTACATTAATACCCTTTAATAAAAATAAAAAAAATATTAGAATTTATGTGATTGGTTAAAATTGGTTTTTCTTGGTTTGACATAATTTAGTGTTTTCTTATGATCCCTCCCGTATATATTATATATATATATATATATATATATATATATATATATATATATATATATAATATATATATATGATTGGGTTCAAATGAAAACCAAGAGAAATTGTGTAAACCAATAAACCAAATCTTCATCTTTGATTTATGAAGATCAATGGCTCCTATTTTTTTTAAATAAAATAATAAAAAGTGGTACTTTTATTGGAACACGTGTACAAAAAGTCAAGCAAATATGAGTCATTGATCTCATAATCAAATGTGAAGATTTGGTTTATTGGTTTACACAATTTCTCTTGGTTTACATTTGAACCCTCCCATGTATTATATATATATATGTATATATATATATATATATATATATATTATATATATATATATACTACATATATATAGGGCCGGTTACTATACAAAGTGTAATATTTGTGCGAAGCGTACGAAGTCACTAGAGTGTGACACTTGTTTTTTAGCGGAGGGGTAGTTTCGTACGCGCTACAATTACGCATAAAAGTTACATAATTACGCAAGTTATATTTATAATTGTGCAAGTTATATCTATTATTACGCAAAAAAAATTAGTCGGTTATAAAAAATAATCACGCAAGTTATATTGATAATTACGCAAGTTATGTTGATAATTACGCAGTGAAAAATCACGCAAGTTATACCCACACCACATACACGTTTTCTTAAAAAAATGTTGTTTATAGCAATAATAGATGGTTAACATTTGACTCTTCTCACACACATATATATATACATATATATATATATATAGGAAAAGGTTCAAATGAGAACCCTCTTTTATTGCGAGAACTTGCGAAAACCCATCAAGATCAATGAATATCATTACAATTTTATGTAAATAACATTATTACACATATAGAATATTATAATTTTTTATGTATATGTGTAAATTCACAAGTATAAAAGTATACACTCGTGTAAGTATTATAAAAAAACACATATTTAAAGTTGTCGGTAATACTTACACCAATGTAAACTTTTTTACACTTACAAATTTACACATTTCATAAAATATCATAATCTTGTATACGTGCAATGATGTTATTACAACAAAAAAAATCTTAATTTGATTGATCTTGACGGGACTTCGCAAGTTCTCGTATAATATAGGGTTTTCATTTGAACCTTACCCTATATATATATATGATATATATATATATATATATATATATATATAGGGTTAGGATAATTATAGAACCACTTTTTATTTTCAGAACTACAGAACCATTGATTACATAAACGTAAATTAAGTCTAATATTACTTGAGTTGTTTTACATATGTCTATATCCGACATGAACAATTAACTATGTAAAACACCTAAATATCACCGGTTTTAACTTACATACATGTAAATCAGTGGTTCGTAATTTACATTTATGTAAACCAATGGTTCTTTGGCGTGTGTGTGTGTGTTTGTGTGTGTGTTTCGTGTGTGTGTGTGTGTGTGTGTGTGTGTGTTGTGTCTATAGGGAAATGAACGATTGATAACCATCTTTATTGCGAAAACCCGTTAACAAATATAACAAACAATTACACCATGATTGTGTAGTGTAACTAACTTTTACAACGCATTATACCACTTATATAACAATTTTCCCTCCATTTTTTAAAAATTCACCTTTTTAAAAAATCATCTTAACTTTTATGTATGATGTTATTTTTTTATACAAATTATACCATTATATAGATTATTTTAATATCTTTAATTCTAGTATAGTTTGCTATATTTTTTTAAAAAAAAATTAAAGTTCATTGTGTACCACTAGTTTAACATTGTAACCAATGTTTTTACAGCCAGATCGGACCGGCCGATCCGAGATTCGGTGAGGTGAGTGGTCCGATCTACACTGATTCGTTTAGTA